>JAVYIG010014839.1:5000-39241 GCA_035222895.1 Strongylocentrotus droebachiensis | reverse complement strand
TATTCGTCACAATATTCTGTCGAATCGCTTATGTATTCCACGGTTATATATTGAGAGCATATATTAAACACTGAGCTTTTCGCTGTTGTCTACAACATAAAATATTCAAGACATAAGGAGCTTGGCCATTTTCTCTTGGTCTCTTTGAACAATCATGTAGGCCATATGTCAATCAATGTCAATCAATCAATGTGATGGTTATTTTACCTGACTGTTAAAAAAGCATAAAAGCTTGGAAGTAAGCAACCAGACGGACGACGGCTTTAGGTCCTCTCCGAGGGACCTGGTAGTGAGGAGTAATGCCTTACCAAAGGGCACTAGCGCATCGCCTTGTTTCGAACCCGGGTCACCGGATTACGAGACCACTTATAAGCCCGATGAGTGATTAAACCGAAACACGGAAATTAAAGATGCTGTTAGCTAAGGGCAGTACCATTCCATGGTCATAATGGCATACCACTTTATATCTTGTAGACGAAGAAGAGGAACAAGAAGAAGAAGAAGAAGAAGAGGACGAAGAAGAAGTGGCTGTTCAAGAACTGGACGTGAATTCTACTTCTGAATCACCACCTCAGCAAAGAAAAGAGCAGAGCGAGCCTGCAGAACATGAAGATATGGAGATCATCGAACATTCAGATTCGGGTATGTCACATTAGTTCTAAGGATGGCCTTTCACAGTACAATGGCTGTCATTATGTTGTGTCACGATTGTAGTTCATATGATAAATTAAGTTCATATATATATATATATATAGAAAGAGTCGAACTTGTATTTCTACACTACCCAAGGAAAAAATAAACAAGTCCACTATCGACAGGTGGACTTTCTAGACACACATTAAACAAATGTCTCTCTCGACATTTAGATTTGCGCGTCGACATAGTGGACTGCTACGTGTGACGTTCGTTTAAGGCACTGTGATGTCCTTTTAAGGCACTACCAGTGCCATAAAAGGACGTCACACGTAGCAGTCCACTATGTCGACGTGCGAATATGCATAGCTACTTTTGACAGGGGGCCTTTATAAAGAGGTGGTCATTGCGACAGGTCGGAATGTATATATACATATACAGTGCGTCCCAGAAAAAACGAAACCGAGAAGTATCGATGTTTTATCATAACTTAATCACAACCATAATTAATGAATGATACATATTTGGAAAGCTGAGAATCTCCTCTTTCAGTTGATACTACTCCCGTGATGCATATTTCACGCATGAGTGATTAAAGGCAATTTGAAGGAAGGAAACCAAAAAGTAATTTGGCGGGCGGTATCTTCATATTTCTAGAAAGTTGAGTTTCTGCCCTTTCATATGACACCTCAATCAAGAAAAATGAGCCAGGAATAACAAAGTTCTGTTTGGTGAAAGTAGCCCTTACATTTTCATAATTTTAACAAACGAATTCGTTTTCACTGGGTGCCTGCCGTAGCAAAAAGCAGATTTGACAAAAGACTTAACTCCGTTTCGTTGACAAGCAGCCATGCATGAAGACTCTCGTCTACGGCTGATTGTCAACGAAACGGAGTTAAGTCTTTGTTAATTTCGTTTATTGATACGGCAGGCAGCCAGTGAAAACGAATTCGTTTAATAAAATTATGGAAATGCAAGCACTACTTTAAACAGACAGAACTTTGTCATTCCTCGCTCATTTTTCCTGATTGAGGTGTCATATGAAAGGGCAGAAACTCAACTTTCTAGAAATGTGAATTTTTCTTCGAAATTCAGTTACCGCCCGCCAAATGTCTTTTTGGTTTCCTTCCTTCAAATTGCTTTTAATCACTCATGCGTGAAATATGCATCACGGGAGTAGCACCAAGTGAAAGAGGAGATTCTAAGCTTTCCAAATATGTATCATTCATTAATTATGGTTGTGATTAAGTTATGATAGAACATCGATACTTCTCGGTTTCGTTTTTCTGGGACGCACTGTATATATATAACCTATTCTTTTTCATAAATCATAGATGGAGATACAAGTGGTGTAGCCATCGACCTACGCGGAGGTTCACCGAGTATGAGTGAGCAGTGTAGCGTTGCTCTTCCGGTGAAGAGTTTGTCTTCGGCATGGCAACTGAGGAAAGCCCTTCGTCTGGATGATTACGTCATTGTTGGTTTCGTTGCACCTTCCGATTCTGCAGCAATGAACAGACTAGCACGGCAACTCATCAACAAGTGGTACAGACGTTTAGGTAGCCAAGACAAGAATGTACTGATGACAAAGCTTCTTCAAGATTACAACATCCAGGATTTCAATGCAGGTTTGATACAATTATGAATTTTGTTAAGGCCTACTACGGTAAAGTCTTTTCCCAATCACGTTAACTTATGGTAGAAATCACATGGGATGGTATGCTTTTTTTTAACAGTCCGTAAGTTGTAAAAAGAAGTGAACAGAATGATGGAAAGACTTTTTAGTCCAATTTAAGAGGGAGAATACGAAACGACAAGGACGATCATAGCAATTGATACAAAAATTAGACCAACTTACAATTTATTTTCATTTTTTTCTTCTCCAGGTCTTGATGAAATCTCCAAAATAATTTGCACAACTCCAGATCTACTCGACCTCTCCCAACGCCTTTATCTAACGGCTCCCGAAATCCTGCAGGTAATGTCCACATCTGTGTCCTTTCCACTAACCTTAATACGACACATCGTTTATACAGATGCTTCAAGAATGGGTACGACATGGAGGAACAAGACAGAGGCTTCTCGAAATTGCTCAAGCTTTCCATTTCAACGATGTAGCAGACAAAATAGCAACAGGTAATTGTAGTTAACATATATAACTTCGTTGGAAGTTTCATTATAAAGAAAACCATGTGAATAAAACATCTGGCATGTCCTGTCATAGTTCGACCAACTTCATAATTATCAAGGAATGCTGTAATCTTACTGCAAGTGTTTTTCAAACCCTTTAAAAGGCAATTATAGAACTCGAACGTCATTCTGATAACGATAATCTGTGTATAATCCCGACGTGTCTTTTATCTGTTAATTGTGTCTTTGTATCACCCGTTTGTAGCGATGGAACACCACCAAGGTTTCAAGGACCCTTTCATTCATGGCATTATTGATCACAACGGTGGAGAGGTGAAGCTAGATGAACTGGACATCAGAGTATCCATCCCTGTAGGAGCAATCCCTCAAGGGATGAGATCTGTGGTTACTCTCAGTGTACCAAGTAGTCGTCCGTCTAAGATTCCCCTTAAGGATGGAGAGGTTCTCATTACTCCAGTCATTGAATGCTCTTTCACTCAAGAACTTCTCAAACCTGCGACTGTAGCTCTTCCACACTGCATCCAGCCGGAACACCATCTAGATGACTTAAGTGTTAGCCTTTACACCAAGTTAGGACCAGGTAGCCCTTTTATTCTCTTTTCTCTATTCTTCTTTGTAATTGGTCTCGTTTGTGTTCTAAATATGCAGAAAAAGGGATGTCATTGTTAAAATTCAAAAACTTCCAATTGATTTACCCTTCTTTAAAAATATAGATACGAAGTAAAATTCTCTATTTATATAAACAGTTTTAGTAAATACATTTTCTAAACATTTCTGAAATGATGGTGCATGAAATTTAATTACAAACAATCAAATTAATTTATTTTTGGGGCTGGCATGTGTGTGTTGTACATGAATACATTCTGTGAGACTTTTATACAATTAACATAGAATAATTCTTTTAAAACTTCTTTTCACCCTTCTTGCAAATTTCAAGGTACATTTGGTTACAGGAGCTTACTTCCAAAGACATCAAGAGATTTCCATATCTCAGAGGACATGGTTGTTTTCCCTACGCGTCATCTTCAACTCTGGGCGTTGTCATCAAGCAACGTACATGGAGTACAATTCACCTGTGAAGTATTTCAGCCTCTTTTCATGCTTCCTTCAGAGAAATCTAGACTGCGTATTTGCATAGCTCATCCCTGCAACAGACATCCTGCCGTATGTATATTATTATTTTTAATGGCTTCTTTTATCACGTTCTAGGACACCTACCCCCTGGCCATCGTCCCCCCGGATAACCACCCCGGTCAACTACCCCTTAGGACAACTACCCCTAGGGCAACCACCCTCTAGGACGACTACCCCTCGGGACAACTAGCCCCGGACATCTACCCCCAGACAACTACCCCCTAGGACAGCTACCCAGACAACTACCCCCAGATGTCCAGGGATGTCCAGGGGATAGATGTCCGGATACGCACTCCTATATGTTACGATGTCATGCTAATAGTGCTTAGACATTATTACCCGGGTTAAAGGCGAGCCGCGAATTGGCTAGGCAGTGTAAAATAAATCCCCTCATTGAGCTCCAATTCCAAAATAAGTATTACAAAATTGATATTAAAAAAACGTCCTAAAGTGGCGTGGAGACAAAATTACAAGAGGGGGTAAAATACAAGAAATAAAGCAACTTGTATGACTTTGCCATTCGTTTGTTGAATTGCTCAGGTTTGTGATCTATCTAGGTACACGATTCAGTCAAGTTCTCAATCATGTTTTGTTGTCAGGATATATGCAGAGGACAAGGAAGCTTGTGGGAACCATTCTACCAGGTGGCGACCGTGATCAAGTTCTCTCTGGAATCGAAGGAAGATGATCTTAAGCTTTGGTGTCTTTCTGACTCAGAAAAGGTCCAGGAAACTGTAAGTTCCGCACTAGAACATATGTATGCATGAAAATGTTATGTTGTTCCATTTCCTCAAGTATTTCCACAAAATTGGTAGTGTTATACTTATCAAGTTCTCATATTACACAATATTGACTAATCAATCACCCCCACCCCAAAGATATTTTTTTCTTCACAAACATGATAATAAAGTTAAATTCTACTATCATCGACTGATTATCAATTGATGACGTTGCATTATCCGCAATCTTGTTTGAAAATGTTAACCAGGTCCCTATACGTTGTCTCCTGAACGGACAATACAACACCTCAAACTTCGAGCTGCTCCCCTCATGTGCTGAGGGAGGGGTGAAGAGTATCTCTTTACGTATTGAGCAGGGCACATCAACACTCGCAGAGCAACAAATACCCACTTCAACAGAAGGTAGGTGGTCAACTTTTGCTTATAAAATAAATTAAAAGGACTTCATTTTGCCATTGCAGTTGAGGGAAGCTCAAAGGATATATAAACCTTAGATATGCAGACAAGGGGGCGACAAATAAAAATAAGAAAAAAATCTACGCGTTCATGATATTATATTAAGCGTGTGGTAATTCACTCATTCACACATCCCAATTATTGTTTTCCTTTCTTCATCCAAACAGTCGAGCCAGATTATGGAGTCTCCCACACGTAAGTAATTTTTTTTTTTGTCCTAGTGCAGTAAAGATGCATTATCATACCATTATCATACCATGCTAATTAGATCAAGTAATAAATCTAACAAGTATTATACAGTATGTCTGTCGTTGAATTATCAATCCTGCACGAACCCTTCAAATATGAATTCTTTTCGCGAGTATTAGTCGTCAAAATTGCAATTATAATGTAGTCGTGAAGGTAAATGAGATTTTTTTTTTAAATGGTGTATAAGAGAAAGGTATACATTGACGCTGGGATAACATTGATCAAAGTAGGATAGGACGTCGCCATCTTCTGAATTGTATTTCAATGTTTTGTCTATTTTCTTCCTTCGCTTGTTGTATTACTCTCACCCCTACAGACGCGGCCAAATAAAGTTCGCTTCAGACAACATGCTAAAAAAATTGTCTGGCTTAGTATGTGCAATAAAGGATTCACATGATTTGGGCTACCAGCTTGGCTTCTCCCATTCAACGGTAGAGAAATACCTTGACAGAGCAGACTCCTCGGCTAGCAGCGTCTCAAGTTCAGGATTCAGGGAGATGCTTCGTGACTGGAGACGGCGTGTCCGACCGAGTGAGCAGGTTAAAGAACTTCGTCTTGCTTTGGAGGAAGCTGGATTAAGTTACACAACCGAGGTCCTCTTCCAGGAAAGTTAGAACGTACACCCTACATTATCACACGGTCCGATTAACATAAAGACAGTTTCCCTTTCAATGCAATGGCATGAACCTTACTCATGTCTCTTCAAGATGTACCAATCTTGGTTCAGTCGTCGTATTGGCTGCAATAATATGTTCTTTGTGACAAGTTTTTGTGAAAAGCTTTTCAGTTCTATCGCCACCATAATTATGTGCATAGCAAAACAACAACATAAATGATTTTCCTTCCAATATTATAATTATTGTCCTTTCCCTACGACTTTTTCCTTTCATCTTTCCCGGAATAACCTCTCTCAGATGCCCGATCAATTTCTTCTGTCTCTCTTACCACGTTGTTAATAATTGGTGCTCCTCTCCCACTCTTTGTAAAACTTCATCATTTGTCACTCTATCCACCAAACTTATCTTTGGCATCTTTCTCCAAAGTGGAATGTCAAAAGGCTCCAACATTTTGATATCTGCTGTTTTCAGAGTCCATGCTTCTGATCCATAGAGCAGCACAGCCAAAACATATGCATATGATATTAATATCAGAATATATTTTCTTTATTGTAAGGTTCTATGAAAACTGTTGTAGTTCTGTTGCTACAATAATCATACACATAATACTGTAATCGCAGTATATTTGTCTTTATTGTATTAAAAGTTGTATAAATCCAATTTCAGTTATGTTGCTGGAATAATCATGTACATAAATATTTTTTTTACAGAACATTTTCTTGATTGCATGAACGCTGTTTAAGTTCTATTTCAGTTAGTAATATCAGAAGAGATTTTCTAAGGTTGTATGAAAACTGTTGTAGTTCTGTTGCTACAATAATGGTACACATAATACAATAATCGCAGTATATATATGTTGTATTGTGAAGCTGTATGAGTACTATTTTAGTTCTATTGATACAATAATCCTATTTATGTAAAAAAACAAACTACATAATTTTGTTCTTTATTGCAAGGTTGTATGAATGCTATTTCAGTTCTGTTGCTGGAATAATCATGTACATAAAATAATATTTACATAACACGTTTTCTTTATTGCATGGTTGCTGTTAAAGTTCTATTCATGGGTGTCGATCCCGGGGGGGATGGGGGATATATCCCCCCCAATATTTCAGGTGGGGGGATGGCCTGTACAATCATCCCCCCCCCCCAATAATTCACCCTAACAAAAATTAAAAAATAAAGAGAAAAATTAATGAGAGCCCGATGAGAGTAGTTAATGGTTATTATTCGCAAGATGACTGACCATCAATATACACATTTTGCTATCTCATTTCCATAAGACATACATATATACAAAGTAACTGAGACAACCGTATATGAGACAAGAATTAATTGAATTCTCACTCATACGGCTTCATCAGGAATTGATGAATTTATTCAATTTGTTCAATCAACAGCATCATAGAAATGCAGTGCGCCAAATGCAAAGACGCAGCTAAATGTTAAGCGCGAAGTGCAAAAGTAGCAATCTGCAATGCACATCAGACAATCCTGGACAGTGTAAACATAGATGAATTCTGTGACGAATTCGTGATGAGATCGGAGACAAGGAGGAAGATTTTCGGACATTAGTATGACTTATAAGATAGTTCACTAGTTGTTATGTTTTTTTTTTTCCATCCTTCTTAAAATTCACGTCATTGTATCTTTATTTGTATTTTTTTCACTCGGCATTTTATTTCCTGATATTTCCTAAAACATTTTTCATTTTTGGAGAAAGATTATTATCTCACAACTTATTTTAGTTTCATTGAAAAGCTGATGTAGGCCTATGTCACTGGCGTACTGATGGGGGGGGGGGGGGGGGCTAGGGGCCCCCTAAATAGAATCCAATCATGACTTATTTTCAATTTTATACAAGTGATTTATAAATGTTCGTGATATCACATGATTTACAACAAAATTCGCGTTTCTCCATTTCTGTTGCAAAATGACACATTCCCAAATAGCCAGGAAGAGCATATATTTTGTATAGTCACTAATGGGCCTAATTAGTGGCCGTTATCACTAACAGTAGTAAACAATTCCTTTCTAGAAGCTATTGGGACAAGCACTGCCAGGAAATAACATGCTACCCACCACTCAGGTTGTGCATGCAAAGATTTGCGAACGAACGTTCCATACGTACATCATGTGGGGAAACTAAATTCAGACAACGATTAAAATATAGAACAGTACAACGAATAGTCTTCTTTCTCTAATAATTTAGTGAAACGGCAAAGCTTCCGCGCTTTGCGCGAGAGGGGGGGGGGGGGGCAACTGAATTCAGACTAGGATTAAGAGTTATAATTAAATGAAACGTCAAAGTACACGATACAACGAATCGTCTTCTTTTTCTAATAATTTAATGAAACGTGAAAGCTTACGCGCTACGCGCGGGATGGGCGAAAATGAATTCAGACGTGGATTAAGAGTAATAATCAAATTAAACGTCAAAGCTTCCGCGCTTTGCGCGGAAGGGAAAAACTGAATTCAGACAAGGACACGATACAATGAATCGTCTTCCTTCTCTAATAATTTAATGAAACGGTAAAGCTTCCGCGCTACGCGCGAAGGAAGGGGAAGTTGATTCAAACATTTAGTATTAAGAGTCGAGAATAGTACATCGAATAGCCTTTATTCTTTAATAATCTAATGAAACGTCAAAGCTTCCGCGCTACGCGCAGAGGAAGGGGAACTTAATTCAAACAAGGATTAAGAGTCGAGAACGGTCCAACGAATCGTCTTCTTTCTTTGATAATCTGATGAAACGTCAGAGCTTCCGCGCTATGCGCGGAGGAAGGGGAAGTTGATTCAAACATTAAGTATTAAGAGTCGAGAATAGTACATCGAATCGTCTTCTTTCTTTAATAATCTAATGAAACGTGAAAGCTTACGCGCTACGCGCGGGATGGGCGAAAATGAATTCAGACGTGGATTAAGAGTAATAATCAAATTAAACGTCAAAGCTTCCGCGCTTTGCGCGGGAGGGAAAAAACTGAATTCAGACAAGCTAGGACACGATACAACGAATCGTCTTTCTTCTCTAATAATTTAATGAAACGGTAAAGCTTCCGCGCTACGCGCGGAGGAAGGGGAAGTTGATTCAAACATTTAATATTAAGAGTCGAGAATAGTACATCGAATCGTCTTCATTCTTTAATAATCTAATGAAACCTCAGAGCTTCCGCGCTACGCGCGGAGGAAGGGGAACTTAATTCAAACAAGGATTAAGAGTCGAGATTGGTCCAACCAATCGTCTTCTTTCTCTAATAATTTAATGAACCGTCAAATTTTTCGCGCTTCGCGCACTCTGTAAGTGATTCGCACGCTTTGCGTGCTCACTACCGCCCCCTAAAATGAAATCCTGGCTATGCGGTTGGGGAGGGGGTGCAACCTGCCACACGCTTCTACATCTTGGTTGCTTTGATCCATTGCCGAAAATATTTTGGCACCTATCATCCCCCCCAACCACGGATACAAATCGACACCCTTGGTTCTATTGCTACAATATATAGTGCACATGGAGTAATAAATGCAATAACAACGTGGCTCATCATAAGGTGGTTTCAAACCGTTTAATTTGCATTGCTAGAATAATCATGTTTAAAGGACAATAAATACAAACCCAGTTCTCGTTTTTATTATGAAGCAGTATAACTAGCGTTTTATTTGTATTGCTACAATCGTCATGTAAATAAGACAATAATTACAGAAGATATTTTCTTCATTGCAAGGATTTATGAAGACTTCTCATTTGTTTTGCTTCAACTTTGATATATGCTATAGATAATAACTGAAAAGAATATATGCGATATTATAAGGTTGTATGGAAACGGTTCTAGTTATATGGCTACACCCATCATGTATATTAGATAGCTTAAAGGTAATACAAAGTTTTGGGAAATTTTGAAAATTGGGTGGATAGCGATTCTTTAGAATTTTGATATATTTGGATGCCCCTATGGATGTATCACAAGCACTAGAAAATTTAGCCCCTAAAACACTTCTGCTTTCGAGAAAAATTGAATATAAAAATTAACCGGTGCTCCCGGTAAATTTTGAAAAATTTCAAATAGCGCCTACGGCCGTACAATGGTAGATGCGATCATGAAAATCTCAGAATATGTAGTTCTGATATATAATTTCCAAACGCAAATAGCTAATCGGTCGATTTTAGTCAAGAAACAACGCTTTATGGCTTAATTAATATCTTGACCTTGAGAGGGAGGTATACAACATAAAGAGTTTATTATTTACAATTTTTTAACTTTAGACTCGATTTCAACCGCGACAAAGTCAATGAATATTTTAGGATCATGTCACCATACCAAAACTTTGTATTACCTGTAATTTTTTCAGAGTAGATTTTCTTTATTGCAAAGTTGTTTGAAAACATTTGCTGTTCTGTTGCTACAATTAACATATACATAGGATACTAATTATTGAAGATATTTTCTTAGACGTATAAACCACCGACGGGTGTATTTTCATACTGATTATTGCTACAATAATCATAAACATATATATTTTGTTGTTGTATGAATACAGTTGCAGTTCCATTGCTACAATGATAATGCACATAATGTAATACATAAAATGAATTTATGGTTCATCAGAAGTTGGTTTTGGAAATTGTTCAGTTTGTATTGCTAGAATAGTCGTGTAAGCAAGACAATAATTACACACCAAATTGTCTTAACTATGAGACTACATGACTAGTGTTTCATGTGTATAGCTACAATGGTCATGTTTATAAGACAACAATTACAGAATACATTTTTCTTCATTGCAAGGTTTTACGGAGATTGTCTATTTGTCTTACTACGATTATCATGTAATGTATGTGTTATCAAAATGTTGCATGAACATGGTTTTAGATGTATGACTACAGCAATCATGTATATAAGCTATAAGGTTGTTTACAAGTTGTTGCTGTTCTGTTGCTACAATAATCATATGTATATACATATAATACTTACCGAATATAGTTTCTTCATTGGCAGGTTGTATTGGGACGTTTCCTATATTTTACCACAATGTACATTAGGTAATAAATGAAATTAATATACGTTATTATAAGGTTCTATGAAAACAGTTCTAGTTGTATGTCTACAACAGTCATGTAAATATGGTAGCTTAATAATTTCAGAGGAAATTGTCCTTATTGCAAGGGTATTTGAAAACGTTCTCAGTTCTATTGCTCCAATGATCATGAACATTAGGTAAAAACTGCAGTTAAAATTTGCTTTACTATCATGACTATTCGGCTTGTTTGAACTTAGTTGCATTACTAACAACGATAGTAAACATAAAACAATAATAGCAACGGATAATTTTGTTATTGTTAGTTTGCATGAAAACTTTTCCTGTTATATTGCTAGAAATCATATGAATAAGAGTTGTGAGCTTTTTACTTCATTTTATATAGGCGAAGAATATCTTAGGAGAAATGTTACTTTAAGATGGCTGCTCATAAAATGCTATCATATTCAAAATATGACAAAGTAACTTCAGTCTTTGGACTAGGTATTTATGATATTATGTGCTTTCCCACTTTGCTACATGTGTGTACAGTGTTTTTCAACTGTATGCAGTTTTGAGCAAGATTGCACATCGATATGATTTGTATGTACGTGTATATCCATTTCCTATAAAAGTTTCTTACAGTTGATATGGTTTTATTCTCCAAAAAGAATCGATACTAGTAAATATTGTATATATTTGTTTATATGTTGTGTTCAACAAACTTTGTTTTATCTATATGCATTTGTATTTGTTTCAAAATGTTGATTACTGCCATGAATGTATTCAATATTTTTAACATTTCTAGCAAGTCTATCATGTCGATTTTGCCATAGTCCTAATTACAAGATGTAAAGCAGTACTAGACCAATAGTATCATCCTCTAAAAATACTTTAAAAAAAAAAGTGATTTACCAACCTGAAAAGTAATCATCCCATTATATATATTCCAACGAACTTCTGTATGAATGTGTTTTATGTTAGCATGAATTAAGCTTTTGCAGTATTTCATTGTTTTGTACATCATGTACAGTTTGTATTTTATTGTTTTATCTTGCATACTTTGTTGTTGCAAATAAAACTTAACTTCAAACTTCAAACTTCAACTTCAAACATTTTCCAATGACTTCCAGACAGTTTCGTGCTTGCCGAACCAGTGCTTGACTTTATTCTTACGCTGTATCAAGGTTGTTTGTGTTGAATTACGACAATAATCAGGTAAACAAAAAAAAAGCCGATTAGATATATGTATTAAGCCATATAACGGCCGTAAAAGGAGCTTTTCTGGACTGTTTTATCAATGATCATGTACATAACACGATATAAAATGATGTTTGTATGTCTGTGTGGATGTGTCTATTTATAAGATTTTCACGATTTCAGTTTATCACTTCACAATAAATCTTTTCTATTACAATCTTTCATTTCCTCGAGGAAATTATGAGGCATATCTTCTTCGATTGATATTATCCCTTGAATTCTTTGTTTAATTTACAAGGTTAATGCAATAATTACGTTATGTTTTTTAATCATTCATTCGTCTACTTCTTTATGATACGTTTGAGCTGAAACTATAATAATTTGATTATTTTTTCATTGTCATGTCTCTAGAACCTTTTTCTTTCTGTTGTTTTTTGTTCCATTATTTGAACATCTTCTGGACAGTTCCAACGCAGCTTCTTCATAATATTTGTGTATAATATAAAATATGAAGTCCTCTTCCCCGGCAGTCAACTGATGCACTCAGAGGACCTCCAGTAAGATTGTGCATTTATAATTGACAGACCAGCCTCATAAACATGCACACACACGCACATACGCACACGCGCGCTCACACACACTCCCTCACTTCCTCTCTATTTCTCAGCTTTCTATTTCTTTCTCTCTCTCTCTTTCTCTCTCTCTCTCCCTCTCCAACACACACACACACACATCCTCACACACACACAACCACACAAACACACACACACAACCACACAAACACACAAACATTCTCTCTATCTCTCTCTCTCCCTCAGACAGACACATGCCATCTCTGGATCCCTTCCTATCTTTCTCGCCGCTATACACTTATCAGTGTGTCCAAGACTGATAATTCTCTGGATAACTCGTTTCTTACAAACTCCTTTTGAATTTTTCCTCCATTCTTTGAATACGCTAAATACTCTTACGAAATCCTATGTTAGATTTAAATAATGAAGAACAAGTAACATGACATATACCGTTTTTAACGTTTTTGTTTATTTCTTTCACCAACTGCTTCGCGCTATTTGACATATATATTTTTTAATCATTCATCATTCATACTGTCAATATAATTATTTGTATTTTGTAATGTAGAAACTTCTGATCAAAGAAGAAAGTATTTCCCAAAACATGGAACGTAAATAGTTAATTTAACTACTTCCTAAGAAAACACTTTTTCATATTTTGATATTCAATTCAATTCAATTTAGTATTTATTGTCCATTTCTGGATATTTGATTTTCACTGGTGTAACATATACAGATTAACATTTACTAATGAATTTACAAAAATGTAGACATTAACAGTGAATAAACAAGGTTTAACATATGATTAAGCACAGATTAACAGAGGATCGAATGTTGTTTTATAAACACTAATTCAGAACAATAGTTAACATAGTAAATGAAGCAGAGCAAGACGAGGTGTCAGGTGATCAAACGAATTAACAGGTGAGGTAAATATGAATATACTGATATACTGAGGAGGTTTGGTATCCAATCTACCCATACATGTATTTTCGTCTTAAACCAATTTGGGAATTATTAATTAGATGAAGTATGATATTAAAGTACAACCCTGGGTCTTCGAGACATTCCGTTGTACATAATTATGGATGGAGTTTGCTATGAATGATTGCCGAGTTCTCACTCGTGCAGACCTGGGCACACACAAACGAAAGCCTGACCTATTATGATTGTAATTAGTGTGAAGCGGGTGGGTGGGGTCGTTCATGATTCGTTTGACTTTAGCAACTACTCTTTCTTCATACAGTGTGGATACTGCGTGTAGGCTACTGCCAATTATCCGTTGTGCTACTCTCCTCGTACCGTCTAACGTCTTCTTATCTTTTTGAATTGCATTCCCAAAATAGCATATTATGTTGTATGTATGGTCTTTTCATTGTTTCTTCTGATATTCAAATATCTTGATGTTGAGTTGTTGACCTTGTGACACTTCAGCGCAGCATTGATGGTGACGTCAGAAACACAAGTGACATTCTGCACAAAGTAAACGACAAAGATTATTAGTTATGGATTAATGGTTTGATAGTTCGTTTTACCTGACTGCCAACATGTGGCTAAGATGTGAATGCTTGTAAGTAGTAAGAGGTTGTAGAAGTAGAAGTAATGTCATTATCATTATGATTATATTGTCATTAGTTATCATTATTATAACTATTATTGTCATTATCAGCATAATAATCACCATCATCATTATTATTATCATATATTAAACCTGATATTTGTCAAATATATATTATGCCCACATAATTTCTTAGATAGGATCTGAATTACTATTAAAGTCTAGTACTTTCGTTGGAAGGTAATATTAGTCTTTTAAAGACCCTCGCGGGTTTAACTTAATATTCCACCTTCATGAATACTAGTCTCCCACTTCAGTTACATCGCCAAACAATTTCCATAACATATCCTAAGGGACCGATCGATTTTCGTCCATTCCAAAGCAATGGCAATTTTAGTTTGATAGGTCTGTTGTCGGCCCGCCCCCCCCCCCCCCCCCCCCCACTCAGGGGTCGGAATGACCGCATGCGTGTTGCCAAAATATCCGGTAAAAGGGTGCTTTTCGTGCGACAAAGTCCGGCCCGAGAATTAAAAAAAAAGGGTTGTATTTGACTTTTCACCCGGGGATTTCTTTAAAAAGGGGGTGTTTTTCCTTTTTTTCTCTCATCTCTTTGGACTCCTGAGAAGTTATTCAGAATTTAGGGGGTACATTGAGCATTTTTCCTGATTTAGGGGGGTCTCCAAGGCAGGAAAAGCCCGCGAAAAGCCTGCGAAAGGGGGGTTCGGAAATGTTGGCAGTCCTCAGATAGGGGGTGCTTTCAAAAAGAGGGAACGAGCATATGCGTACCCTAAATAACACTGAGTGGGGGGGGGGGGGGGGGGGGGTTGTCGGTCTCGGGTTAATACCGTTGTGCATTGGTTATATGATTCTAGCACCAGGCCTGGACATCGTTTCACAAAACCGTTATAAGTACAAGTTAACCGACATCCCATCGAAACGCATGTTACATTCAATACACGGGTTTCAATGGCTTGTCCGCGGACTTGTACTTTGGATGGTCTCGTGAAAAGCTGCCCTGATGACTTACAGTCGTCAAAACAGTAGATTGGATTCCACATGCATTTTTTGTCCGTAGACTTGTCTTCCTCCTGGACATCTATTGATATTGAAATAAATTGAAATGAATTGAATTGAATTTGAATTGAAGATGGATTGGATTTATTGATTCTTCTGTCATCATAACATGTATTCTAATCATGTCACAACAGAATCAAACATTCATACATTTCTTCAACAAAATTAAGTAAGGTATATATTATAAATTTGAATGGTTGCATAGTTTCCTGCGTTAAAGGTAATACAAAGTTTTGGTATGGGGTCGTGAATTTGGTTCAAATGAACATAATGAAAGCATTTGCGATCCTACTACATTCACTGATCGTTGTCGCGGTCGAAATCGACTTTAAATTTATGAAATTGTAAATAATAAACATTTTATGTTGTATAGCTCAAGGTCAAGATATTAATAAAGCTATAAAACAATGTTTCTTGACTAAAATCGACCGATTAGCTATTCCCGTTCGGAAATTATATACCACAACTACATAATCTGAGATTTTCATGGTCGCAGCTACCATTGTTCGGCCGTAGGAGCTATTTGAAATTCATCAAAATTTACCGGAAGCACCGATAAATCTTTATATTCAAATTTTCTCGAAAGCAGAAGTGTTTTAGGGGCTAAAATTTCTATTGCGTTTAATACATCCACAGGGGCATCCAAATATATCAAAATTGTAAAGAATCACTATCCACCCATTTTTCAAAATTTCCAAAAACTTTGTAATACCTTTAATAATAATAATACAAATTATGAGGCGCTTAATACGGTCGTTTCGAAGTGCAACATTGTCTGCCTACAAATTACCAACCAATAAATCAAGCATATATCAGTAAAAATGAGATCAAACATAAGATCAAACATACAAGGAATAAGATGGTATACACCTTCTTTGACCGCCTCACAACTGAGCCCGTGCTGTAGAATATCATTCATGAATTAAAAAGGTGCGTTTTCAGCAATGTCAAGGGAATGAATATTATGAATATGCGCTGGTAATTTGTTCCAAAGAATAGTAGGGGCAATTACTGAAAAAGCTCGATCGCCATATCTTGAAACAGTACGAGGTTTATCCAAGGGTAAACTGCAAGGTTGATGATGATCAAAGAGGTTCTAAAGATATCGAACAACGTAAGAAAATCAAATCTAAAGGATATTAAGGGGCATTAACAATGGGGAATTTCGTATGCCAAAAAAGAACTTTGAATGTTATACATGTACGATGGTGTATGGGAAGCCAATGAAGAAAACACAATATTGGGGTTATGTGCTCAAATTTTCTCGAGAGAGTAACAAGCCTTGCAGCAGTATTTTAAATTCTTTGGAGTGCAAGTAGATATGAATGAGGAAGGCCAGAACAAAAATTGAATTACAATAATCAAGATACAAAGGCATGGGTTAATTTTGCATATTTCCGAATTTTCCCAATTTCGCTCTGATGGGTTTAAACTATACTTCCCATTCGATGGCTGTATGGTTGTACAGCTGTACAGAATTATGGCATGTAAGGCCCGTCATAGGTGAAAAGAATGACTGCAGAATTACTGGGCCCTGTTTCATAAAACTTGATATTAATAACAAGTTACAAGCTACTGTTATAAGCTACTGAAATCAAGGCATCTGATTGGCTAAGATCAAATTTATCATAGAAATTAGGCATTTGTTATATATAAAAAGTTTTATGAAACGGGCTCCTGATCCTAGTAATATTATGATTGGCCCTTACCTGGATCGCCATGAGATTCAGCACTGCGCGACAAACGACTGGCACTGACAGCAGTAGTTTGGTAGACACTGGAGGCCAGTACCATGACAAGAAAGATGGCGGATAGAATACTCGTCTTCATCTTGTTTCAAGACTTCACGGACTATTCGCAGTAAGACTGAGAGTAAAGATTCAAATCTGGACTTCTTTAAACTGTTGCTGTCCGCAGATGTATAAAGTTCTGTTTTGATGTGTCTATTTATAAGATTTTCACGATATCAGTTTATTACTTCACAATTAATCCTTTTTTATTACAATCTTTCATTTCCTCGAGAAAATTATGAGGTCGGACGTTGGTCGTTAATATTTTTCCCTTCCATATTTTGTTTTAAAAGATTTTTAATTTTGGCGGTGAGCCGTAGATTATCAATTGATTACAAACCATCTGGTCCAATATTTTTGCGGCTTTTTAATCCTATAGCTGCTCACCACGTAATGATTATGATCCTGAATTATACCGAAACAATTACATATGGTCGTCTGCAATAAAACAATTTTGTTTTAAATGAATACTTTGATATTCCTTAACACTGTCAACGATTATATTGTGAAATGATAATTGAAATAGTGAAAGTCGGTTCAATGTTAATTTCTTGGATATTGATGTATTATTTGTACTTTTAAGGACACCTCACCCAGAGAAGTAACTTTAGTTATTCCGAGAGATCTTTTGTATTCTTGCTCATTAATCTACAAGATTCTCCATCAAAATGTATGAGAGAGGTATACAGCAAGAATAATGTATTCAGCAAAGGCATCGCCATTTTCTTGATAACGTGTTAACCGTACTATGCCAAGTCGTTGATCAAGTAAATACACTGTTGGTCATAATGGTGGAATAATTATTTTTACCCCAATTTATTGAATGATTTGGACAATGATTTATTCCTAATAGATCTAGATATTAGTATACATTCTCAGATTTTATTGAATGACAATTGGGGAGTGTTTGTTTTGCGTGACTGCTCAAGCATGTGTGTGCTACAACTAGAGGCCCTACGTCATTAATTCATAACTGACAGTAATGGGGATTAATACCTCATAAAAGGGCACTAATATAGCACATCGACACGGTTTTGATCCTGGGGGCTCACAGTAACGAGGCCATTGCTTAGCCAATGAATCATGACTGTACGCAGCGGGCGATAGGGTACGTCGACGCCCCCACAAAAACCAAAAAACAAAGAAAATGCAATAATTTTTCAATAATTCATTGCATTTTGCCCCGACCCCCAACAAAAAAAAATCTTCCATGTGGGCATGCCTTGAACCATAATGCATGGCCCTACAGAGAATTTTTTCCTGTTGGGGACTGGGGGAAAATGCAATGAATTATTGAAAATTTATTGCATTTTCTTTGTTTTTTGGTTTTCAAAGTGACCATAGACGTGTTGATAGTGACTACACGGGGAAGATCAAACTTTGGATGCTGCGGACGCACTTTGACGGGTCACATTTCATTTTGTGAAGGAGCACAGTGACAGAGCAAGACAAGAAATTGCATTCTTTAATGTGTATGGCCACAATAGCAAATCTTTCTCGGGTCTCTCAATACGATTAGGCAGATTGAAGTCATTAATTCAGATACTATTTGGTGATTTCTAAATAGACCATTTCGGAAATAACACAGGTAGAAATGATCCCTTAATATCCACTGATTTTCCCCTTATTTATTCAGTCATTTATTTATTTCTTTATTTGACAGTGTGCCAACCTTAGGCCAAAAAAAAAAAAATCATTTGGTTGTCCTCGACCGCCCGCTCGTCATTTTCGGGCCGCTCGCATTTTTTTTTTTTTTTTTATATATTTTTTTTTGTTTATTCATTTTTTTGTTTATTCAATTTTTTTTAAAATGCCAAACATACCATTTTATGTATTTGCAAGGATCAAAATGCTTCCCGTTGCCAGTTTTGTCCTCTTAGTACGCAATTAGGTATTTATTAAACTTGCCATTTTTTGTTATTCTATGTCAAAATGCCGTTCATTCAAATCAGGTTCTGAGCATTCTTAAACTCATTTTAAAGCCCATCTGTACTAGTTTACAGGAGGGATTAGACCACCCTGCAAGGTCACTGGACAGGTGGTTATCTCATCAAATCAGCTCTCAGTTAATATAAGATAAAGAGGACCATGGGGGACCAATGGTCACCGATTAGGCATTGTTTGCTATATAGGGGGCGCAAGTAGCTATAAGTAGTACAATGGAGATTTAAAAGGTGCTGCATTTCAAAGCCCAAAATACTTTCTGTGTTGGTCTTGATATTCATTGTACATTAAACTAGTCTTTTACCATATTAAAGTGTTTTACAGACTTTGTTTGTTTAAATGCTTGACAATCCCAATTATTTATTTTTTAATGGAAAAAAAAAAAAAGACACACAAAAAATGAAGTTTAAAAAAAAAAAAAAACAAATCCGCCCGCCCGCCCCTACTCCAGAAAATCAATCGAGGACAACCAAACAATTTTTTTTTTTGGCCTTATGGAATTGAGCAACATATCGCATCAACTTGAACACTCATACGCGAGTTTCTATTATCAGTTGCTTTGCGCCCTCTGTGTTTAGTTTCTTGCAAGGTCGGGACATGAAAAGCCGTCACCTGTGTAGATCACAGAAATCAGTTGATGTCGATATGCGAATGTTGTACACCATGTATAATAAGCGATGCATGGTGCCCTCTTTGGCGGTCTTGATAGGTCCTGCTTTGCACTGACTCGTTTCACTCTCGAAATCAACGTTCCGAAAATTGCTACAAGGCGAACAAACGACAAGAAACACCCAAACAATTCCCTATCGTCTCGTGGGCCATTTCACCCGAAATTTGCCATCTTTTGATAAACAACAACGAACGAGCAGTAACAAGAGCACACAATGTGGAATTTTACAAAGGATTATCATCTTACTTTTGTCATATTAGCTATAATTGCAAGTGGAGTCATTAATGGTATGTATAGTTAAGTGCTTTGTTATGCAATTTCAAATAATGTTTATCTGCAATGATTACTTTGTACTTCAAACATCATGTACTTTAGTTTGATATATAATAATAGTAATGATACTTACTACTTCCACTACTGCTAGTAGTAGTAGTAGTAGAAGTAGTAGAAGTAGTAGAAGTAGTTGTTATAGTGGGTTGAGGTTCCATGTATATAAACACAAAATTGGTTCGGGGTTTGGTTAGGGTTACGGTTAGGGTTGCAACACGGATTAAGGTTAGGTTTCGGGTTAGGATTTGGCTTGCAATATGGTTTTAGGTTATGGTTTAGGCTCAGGTTTAGGGTTGCAATATGGTTTTAGATCAGGTCGAGGGTAGTGACTCGAGGGTTTGGTTAGGGTGACTAAACGTTTTTGTTCGGTTTAGGGTTAGAGTTGGGCAAAATAGTTTTAGGTTAAATCTAGGGTTAGGGTTGGGTTTACAATATAGTTTTAGGAGAGATTTAGGATTAGGGTTGGGGATGAAATATGTTTTGTGCTTAGGTTTAGGATTAGGGTTAAAGTCATGTATATTGTTTGTTCCAGGTTTGAAGTTGGGAGTTCGGTTAGTGCAGGACAGTTGTCGTCAGAACATGTGTCATATAAGCGACTTAATAGCCTGCTTTGTTGAATAATCTACATTGTATGTACAATCAGTTTTTCACTTAGAGAAAAGAAAGCGTCGTAATTAGGACAAATGCGTGTGTAACTGGGATTTTACAGACGCGTTTCAATCAATTAGCGCTTGGTTATTCACGAAAGTTCGTGTAACCTGAGAATCCAACCCGACGCCAAGAGTCGATGGAACGAAATAAGCCATTAAAAAGTGGGGGCATTTAAGGCGGACGCCCTTAATTTATTATCAATACGACGAAGGGTTGCGGGAAGCCTTTCCTCCCTGAAACTGACAGATACTCGACGAGGGGGAGAGGGGGAGGGGTATATTACTATTATATTTGAAATATTATTGTCAGAGTTATAGGTCTATTAGTTTTTGTAGAGATGTTATGCACTCGTTATAGCGAGGCATTTTATCCACATTACCCATCTCCATCCTCCTTTCAAATGGAGGCAGGTATAGCGAATTTCATTGTAGTTTGCTCAGCGTATATTGTACTTGTCTGTAAAATGGCGTCTGACAGAAATAATCCACAGTGAACATGTTAAATGGAGAATGCGCTCATAGAGTTAGCCGGAGTCGGATGACCGTAATAATGAAAAATCTGTCATGTCTTAGAGAAGTTAGAGTGCGTCGTAGATGTTTGAATAAAGCCATAATATCATTTTGTCATTATTCTTGAAGTTATACCTTTCAAAACCGCTTCATATATTCACTTTTTCCAGAAACATAACAAACAGTGATTGTATACAAGTCATGATTCATAAGAACTGAAGATGGACATTATACAGTGAAAACACTAAAAACTCAGCAGATCACAATTCCTCGAAATCCAGTTTTTGCTGTTAATTTCACTTTGTTGTAGAGTTCCACTTTATTTGGGAATCTACATTAAACTCGTTTTTATTGAATTGAATAGCTGTTGTATTGGATAATAATCGACACACCTTCCTCGTGCACTTCGCTAACCTAGATACATGTACTATGAATGCCATGAAAAACAAAAGATATTTTGTAATTTCAAAGGTATGGGGAAGCATAGTTGATGTTTTTTCTCAATAGATTTGTCCATTATACATAATTTTGAGCATGTTGGAAGTGCAACATGATGAGATTCTCTGAGTTTTTAGCATGTCATTAATGTTTTTGAATGATCATTGATTTTTGTTCGAGGTCTTATTGTGTTGCCTGAAGCGTTATTAAACGCTTCTTAGAATCTACAGAATAATTCATTACTTTGAAATCGGACGTATCGTTATCAAATAATAATTTAATGAAATAATCATTACGAGTGCCTCATGCAATTTATTTCCAACCTTGAATGTACTTTCCCACAAAACGCATTTAATGAAAGGACTGCAAGTTTTATGAATCTGTAAGTGTGAGAGAGGGGGGGGGGGGTTTGCACTTGGCACCAACAAACAGGGAGTTGAATGCTGTAAAAAATGTAATTATTATTATTGTCTCATCTAAAAAGTTATACAAAATAGTAATGGAATCATGGTATATATAGGCGTAGCGTCGGTACAGCCAGTGAGGGGGAAATATGTCAAGGGGAGGGGGGGGGGGGGGGCGTGCATTTGCCTAACTAGGTGGCTGACATAGAAATAAAGAAGGCCGCCGATTTCGAAAGGGTATGTGAGAGAGTCATATCATACTCCCTTCAATTTCCTTTCCCGTCTCCCCTCCTCCTCCCCTCTCTCTCTCTCTCTCTCTCTCTCTCTCTCTCTCTCTCTCTCTCCTTATCTGTTTGTTTGTTTCTATCCGTATTTTGCTATTAGGCCTTAAAAAAAAAGATGTTGTTTTGCCTTTTAGGTGCCAAAACATGGGTTGGTCGGTTCGGTTTTTTTTAAAGGTAGGCGTTACTACTGCAGCTAGAAGGGATTAGACCACACATCGAGCCATCGAGGTCACTGTGACAGGTGGCTATCTCATTAACTCAGCTCTCATTTAACATAAGAAAGAGAGGATCATGGGGGACCAACAGGCACCGATTTGGGAAGTTTTCTATATAGAGGGAGCAAGTAGCTACAAGTAGGACAGTATGCCTTTAATGTTTTTTTTTACTCCTTCTTTGGGCTGATATTTTTCATTTTTAAATACATTTTTAATACATTTTTTTTTAAAGCCGAATGTAGATTTCGATTTGTTTGTGGGTCGGTCGCTAGGGGCAATACAACATCTTTTTTTTAAGGCCTTATGGCATGACGCCATCTTGGTAGCCCAAAAGACTGTTGTAAGACTCTACTGCCTTGTTAATCTTTTGTTTGACGTAAGGATATAAGGAGAAGCTCGTTATTACTACCAGCAATGCCCGTAAGTTGGTTACGAGTAATGTTTTATTATATACCATCATTCTTTGTAGGCCATACATGTATTTTGCATATACGCCACTGCCCTCCCCTCCCCCCCCCCCCAAAAAAAAAAGCACCATTGTCACCATTCCCTTGCAACCATAAATAGTCATGTAGATGTTTCGTGGTATAGTGGGCCATTCACTTCAATTTCAATCAAAAGGTTGGGGGTTAGTGTCCTTTATTACGCATTAATCCACGTCTGCAAATCTCCATTCAGACGTTACTTTCGGAACCTGATATGTTTTATTTCCAGGAACATAAATGAATGTTACAATAATTGATAACAAAGAATACAAGAAAGTGAAGTACAAAGAAAGAAATTTAACCAAGGTAATATTGTTGGAGTGCTATTTTCTTCTTCTTTTTCTTCTTTTTCTTCTTGTTCTTGCTTTTATTCTACTTCTTCTTCTTCTTCTTCACATTTATATTCTTCTTCTGTTTCTTTTTCTTCTTCTACTTCTTCTTCTTTGTCTTCTTGTTCGTTTTGTTATCATTATTATCAATCTTCTTCTTATTATTATTATTGGCAGTAGTATTATTATTATCATTATTATTATCATTGATATTATGATTATCATTTGAATTCTTATAATTATTACATTTATCATTAGTGTTATAGTAGAAAGTGTTTACCATTGTTGGATTTTAAGGCGTGTCTGGTAGTGAAATGCAATCACATGACCAAAACTCATCAAATCAAAACTGCGGTGTCACGATTTTGAGCTTTAATTTCGATCGTGGGATCAAGGCTTGAACAAAGTAAATTGCCGCTTTTTAAATGATTCTCAAAATGGCAGTGACGTTCCTATGTCTACAGTGTGGCTCAATGTTCCAAATGATTATCAGATAAAGAGGCATTCCTAATGAATATTTGATGAGATGTTGTCGATTGGAATAAAGCACCTGCTTGTATTTTAGAATAAAAGAGTGGGTATCCTCCAAATAGGGACTGTCTGTGTAAACTGTTGATGATCATGCTCCCACTTCATTAGTAACGATATTGAGAGAAAATTAGGGTAGTAGCAGGAGTGGTTTAAGGGCTTAATAATGACATTTATGGTGGTGATATTAACCGTAATCATGCAGAGAATCACGTTCATACAAGTCATGTATGATAATGTGCCTACAGCGACTTTAACAAAAATTGTTCATGGCGTTTCCAACACAAGCTTTGCTTTCCAGGGTTCTGCCTCCTTAAAAATATTATATACGCTTTGCTATGTTTACCATAATTGTACTGAACATAAGAAGGACAAAAATGGGAAATTTAGTTGAAAATGTTATTGTCAGAGAATTGATGTCCAAGAAAATCTGAGAACCCGGCTATTTACCATGGATCTGTGATGTTCATATTGTGGAAGAATACAATTTGATCAATCGATTTTCGATGGCTGGTCAGTGTCAGACACGCATTTAAAAAATATATTTGGGATTGTTTGGGATCTGATGGAATCGACCCATTTACACTAATGATTATGCAACGTTCAAATAATATATTACAACGCCAGATCTGTATTTAAAGCCTACTTCTTACTCGTGTATTTGAATAAGGGCAGAGGGGGGGGGGGGGGGTAATTTACCCCTCCTGACAAATTTTCAATCAAGAGAAATATCATTTAGCGGGTTAGAGAATCCACATTATGTGAGTTATGAGTACTCTCGGAGTCATCAACAAAAATATGTTGCAATACAGTGATGTTCAGCATAGTTGTGTGAGCGTGTGTGTGCGTGTGTGAGCGTGCGTGTGTGTGAGTGTGTGTGTGTGTTTGTTTAAGGGGAGGGGGTTGGAGCAGCCCTATGACGCAAATCAGGGCCATCAAAATGGTTACTTTAGCAAATTGTATGCATTACAGTTAGCTCTGGGGGGGGGCGTTTCATGATACATTATTAGTCGGTGTTTTTCACCGACTAATATCATTTTCACCGTCAATTTAGTCAGCACTGACTACATTTGACCAATCAGAGGCCTGGAAAATAGTCGGTGACAAAAGAATAGTTGGTGAACATGATATTAGTCAGTGAAAACCACCGACTATGTTTCATGAAACGCCCCCAGGTGTTTTGTTTCCTTAAGGCCAATGTCTAGATATGCCACTGCTACTTCTCCATTTAACCCTGCACTGTCCTTCATGGACATGATGATAATAATAACAAAGTGCAAGCGAATAGAAATTTGGTAATTGGTTGTCTCCTTTGTATCAAATAAAGCCATGAAGGTATATGCATGATTATTCAACCATGATAAGTTATACGTAGAGCCAAAACCGATTTCGAACAAATCCATTAGTATGGTGAATGGCAGTCCCGATTCTGTCCGTTTTTATATATTTTTTATTCTTCAATCATCTAAAGGCCTCCTCCCTTGCACGCACCCCACATAGATCGCACGACCTCGAAAATACACCCGTCGAAGACGACTGTCTCTGGTTTAATAGCGTTGAGGCTCAGGGTATATGTTGTTTTCTCAGCTGAACAAGGGAGTTGAATGCTTTAAACAATGTAATGATAATCTTGTTTGAACTGTCAACATTTGTCTCATCTAAAAAGTTCTACAAAATGGTAATGGAATCGTGGTAAATAATATAGGCGTAGCGTCGGTAAAGCCAATGGGGGGGAAATATGTTAAGGGGAGGGAGAGGGGGGGGGGGGGCGTCTGCCTCACTAGGTGGCTGACATAGAAATAAAGAAGGCCACCGATTTTGAAAAGGTATGTGTGAGAGTCATATCATACTCCCTTCAATTTCCTTCCCGTCTCCCCTCCTCCTCTACTCCCTCCCTCTCTCTCTCTCTCTCTCTCTCTCCCTCTCTCCCTCCTTTTCAGTTTGTTTGTTTCCGTCCGTATTTTGCCATGGCGGCATGACGCCCCCTTGGTAGCCAAAAAGACTGTTGTAGGACCCCCGCCCCCCCCCCACTCAGTGTTATTTAGGGTACGCATATGCTCGTACCCTCTTTTCGAAAGCACCCCCTATCTGAGGACTGCTAACATTTCCGAACCCCCCTTTCGCGGGCTTTTCGCGGGCTTTTCCTGCCTTGGAGACCCCCCTAAATCAGGAAAAATGCTCAATGTACCCCCCTAAATTCGGAATAATTTCTCAGGAGTCCAAAGAGATGAGAGAAAAAAAGAAAAACACCCCCTTTTTAAAGAAATCTCCGGGTGAAAAGTCAAATACACCCCTTTTTTACAATTCTCGGGCCGGACTTTGTCGCACGAAAAGCACCCCTTTACCGGACATTTTGGCAACACGCATGCGGTCATTCCGACCTCTGAGTGGGGGGGGGGGGGGGCCGGGTGTAGGACTCTACCACCATGTTAATGTGTTTGTTTGACTTATTTACCTTGGGTTTAATACAGAGATGCTCGTTATTACCACCCGCAATGCCCGTAGGTTGGTTACGAGTCATTGTTTTTATCATATACCAGCATTCTTTGTATATAATTATGTAAATTGGTCATACATGTATTTTTTATATACGCCACTGCCCCCTAAAGCACTATTGTCTACGAATATTCCCTTGCAACCATAAACAGTCATGTAGAGGTATCGGGGAATAGTGCTTCATTCAGTTCAATTTCAATCAAAAGGTTAGGGGTTCGAATCCCAGCCTGGCATTAATGTCCTTAGGCAGCAAGACATTAATCCACATTTGTCTCTCTCCACTCAGCTGTAAGTCTTTCGGAACCGGATGTGTTTTATTTCGAGGAAATGTACAATTATAATTAATAACAAAGAATACAAGAAAATGAAGTACAATGAAAGAAATTTAACCAAGGTAAAATTATTGGAGCGCCATTCTTCTTCTTCTTCTCCTTCTTCTTCTTCTTCTTGTTCTTGTTCTTGTTCTTCTTCTTGTTCTTCTTCTTCTTCTTCTTCTTCTTCTTCATCTTCTCCTTCTCCATCTTCATCTTCATCGTCTCCTTCTTCTTCTTTTCTCCGTTTTATAGTCATCATTATTATCATTATTAATATTATTATTCTTATCATCATTATTGATAATATTATTATTATTATCATTATTATTATTATTATCATTATCATTAGTGTTATAGTAGAAAGTGTTTACCATTGTTGGATTTTAAGGCGTGGCTGGTAGTGGAATGCAATGACACGACCAACACTCATCAAATCAAAACTTCAGTGTCACGATTTGAGCTTTAATTTCGTTCATGGGATCAAGGCTCCGACAAAGTGAATTGCCGCTTTGTTAATGATTCTCAAAATGGCAGTGACGTTCCTATGTCTACAGTGTGGCTCAATGTTCCAAATGATTATCAGATAGAGAGGCATTCCTAATGAATATTTGATGAGATGTTGTCGATTGGAATAAAGCACCTGCTTGTATTTTAGAATAAAAGAGTGGGTATCCTCCAAATAGGGACTGTCTGTGTAAACTGTTGATGGTCATGCTCCCACTTCATTAATAACGGCATTGAGAGAAATTAGGATATTAGCAGGAGTGGTTTATAGGTTTAATAATGACATTTATGGTGGTGACATTAACCGTGATCATGGAGAGAAACACCATAGGGTTTACATAATACATGTATGATATTGTGCCTACAGCAACTTAAATTAAAAATATTGTTCATGGCGTTTACCGCTTTGCTTTCCAGGGTTTTGCCTCCTTGAAAATATCATATACGCATTGCTATGTTATTATTGTACTGAACATGAGAAGGACAAAAATGGGAAACTCAGTTGAAAATTTCGTTATCAGAGAATTGATTTCCAACGAAATCTGAGAATCCGGATATTTATCATGGATTTGTGATGGTCATAATGTGGAAGAATACAATTTGATCAATCGATTTTTGATGACTGGTCAGTGTCCGACACGCATTTCAAAAATCTATTGTTTGTTTGGGATCTGATGGAATCGACCTATTTACACGTAATAATTATGCAACGTTCAAATATTACGACGCTAGTTCTGTATTTAAAGCCTATTTTTCACTCGTGTATTTGCATAAGGGGCAGGTGTGTGTGTGTGTGTGTGTGGGGGGGGGGGGTAATTTACCCCTCCTGACAAATTTTCGACCAAGAGAAATAGCATTTAGCGGGTTAGAGAATCCAAATTATGTGAGCTTACTTCCCTGATTGCTCTCGGAGTCATCAACAAACAAATACTGCAATACAGTGATGTTCAGCATAGTTGTGTGCGTGTGCGTGTGTGTGTGTGTGTGTGTGTGTTTTTTAAGGGGTGGGGGGGCAGCCCAATATATGCATTGACGTTAGCTCAGGTGTCTAGATACGCCACTGCTATTCTCCATTCTACCCTGCACTGTCCTTCATATAGCTCCAAATAAATTATGATGATGATAACAACAATAATGTCAATAATAATAACAAAAATGCGAGCGAATAGGATATTGGTAATTGAGTGTCTCCTTTGTATAAAATAAAGCCATGAAGGTATGTGCATGAATATTCAACCATGATAAGTGCTATACGTAGAGCCCAAACCGATTTCGAACAAACCCATTAGCTTGGTGAATGGTAGTCCCGATTCTGTCCGTTTTTATATGTTTTTTATTCTTCAATCATCTAAAGGCCTTCTCCCTTGCACGCACCCCACATATAGATCGCACGACCTCGAAAATACACCCGTCGAAGACGACTGTCTCTTGTTTAATAGCGTTGAGGGTATGATGTTTTCTCAGCTGATTGGGCGCGCGACACAAGGCAGTGGGCAAGGGCAGCGTCTCACGAAACCGTCCGAAGTACAAGTACAACGACATCCCATTGAAATGCGTGTTAAACTTAATACACGCATTTCAATAGGATGTCGGTGAACTTGTACTTATGACAGTTTCGTGAGACGCTGCCTAAGTGTTCAAATATTATTCCGCCTGGACAGCAATATCCTAAACTTCTTCATCCTAGTATGAGTGTCCTCGAACGATTCCAGTAAAATGGTATTAATTATATTATAATAATTACATATATAATATAATTATTACATTTATCATTAGTGTTATAGTAGAAAGTGTTTACCATTGAATGCAATGACACGACCTACACTCGTCAAATCAAAACTGCAGTGTCACCATTTTGAGATTTAATTTCGGTCATTGGATCAAGGCTTGAACAAAGTGAATTGCCGCTTTTTTAATGATGCTCAAAATGGCAGTGACGTTCCTATGTCTACAGTGTGGCTCACTGTTCCAAATGATTATCAGATAAAGAGGCATTCCTAATGAATATTTGATGAGATGTTGTCGATTGGAATAAAGCACCTGCTTGTATTTTAGAATAAAAGAGTGGGTATCCTCCAAATAGGGACCGTCTGTGTAAACTGTTGATGGTCATGCTCCCACTTCATTAATAACGGCATTGAGAGAAATTTAGGGTAGTAGCAGGAGTGGTTTATGGGCTTAATAATGACATTTATGGTAGTGATATTAACCGTAATCATGCAGTGAGAAACACGTTCATACATGTATGATAATGTGCCTACAGCAACTTTAACAAAAAAAAATCATGGCGTTTCCAACACAAGCTTTGCTTTCCAGGGTTCTGCCTCCTTAAAAATATTATATACGTTTTGCTATGTTTACCATAATTGTACTGAACATAAGATGGACGAAAATGGGAAATTCAGTTGAAAATTTCACTGTCAGAGAGTTGATTTCCAACGAAATCCGAGAACCTGACTTTTTACCATGGATCTGTGATGGTCATATTGTGGAAGAATACAATTTGATCAATCGATTTTTGATGGCTGGTCAGTGTCTGACACGCGTTTAAAAAATCTTTTGTTTGTTTGGGATCTGATGGAATCGACCTATTTACACGTAATAATTATGCAACGTTCAAATATTACGACGCTAGTTCTGTATTTAAAGCCTATTTCTCACTCGTGTATTTGCATAAGGGGCATGTGTGTGTGTGTGTGTGTTGGGGCGGGATAATTTACCCCTCCTGACAAATTTTCGACCAAGAGAAATAGCATTTGGCTCGGTGTAAAAATGTCAGAGGTAAAAATGTCAGAGGAAAAATGTCAGAGGTAAAAATGTCAGAGGAAAAAATGTCAGAGGTAAAAATGTCAGAGGTAAAAATGTCAGAGGAAAAAATGTCAGAGGTAAAAATGTCAGAGGTAAAAATGTCAGAGGAAAAAATGTCAGAGGTAAAAATGTCAGAGGTAAAAATGTCAGAGGAAAAAATGTCAGAGGTAAAAATGTCAGAGGTAAAAATGTCAGAGGAAAAAATGTCAGAGGTAAAAATGTCAGAGAAAAAATGTCAGAGGTAAAATGTAACAGGCAAAAATGTTAGAGGTAAAATATATTTTTAAAAAAGCATGTTGAATATTGGTAATGTTTGTATATTAGGCTTATCGAAAAGATATAACGAAGGATTCTCTGCAGTCATTAATTTCAGCGCTGCTTTATTTTCTTCTTTCTCTAACTTTTATTTACCTTTCTGCCCGAAATTGTGACTTTTTGCCCGATTATTGCCGAGGGGAGACGGGGGGGGGGGGGTGTATCCTTCTTTTTAGGGTATAGTGACCCGGCTGCCTCCCCCTCATATGCCTTTGTCTAAGCAAGTGATACTGGTACACTGAGCAAACTTCTGGGAAAAAAAGAATGTCTAAAATCGAGTAGTTTGGCCATGAATAATTATAGGCCGAGTTGTGGCTCGATGGTGTAATCATTAAATAAAACGAAAAGACATCGCAGCCCCCCCCCAAACAAAAAAGAGGATAAGATACCACGCTGTGAGTCCTCCGCCCCCCCCCTCCCCTCCGCCTCCAACTCACCGTCTCTTCTGAAGATTGATGGACATTTTAAAACGTGGCAATGACTACTATAAAATGTAATTTCCTACAAATGCATATTTCCAACAATTTCACTTTCTTGTGGGCTGGATACTTTGATACCTTGATACAAAGCAGAAAGCCGCCCATGTTACATAATGCTAGCCGCACCATCACATTCCAGAGAAGCGCGCGCTTTGCAAAGAGTTGATCGTCGATCACTATTGCGGTATAAATAGTCTGGGAGAACATCAATAAGCAGCTTTGATACTCTGATACAAAGCAGAAAGCCACCAATGTTACATCAAATGCTAACCGCACCATCACATTTCAGATAAGCGCGCGCTCTGCAGAGGTTCTGTCTAAGCTACATCGTTCTATAATTATTTGCTGTGAGAGATCAAACTCTGAAATTGACAAATATTTATTCATGAGTAACATATCAGAAACATAGTTTTACTGTACACATTTATAGCATCATGATCAAGGGCGTCAATCCGAGTTTGAGCATGGTGGGGACACAATTACATGTCACCTTTACAGTTACTATTATGTTGCTACACACACACACTCTCTCTAGTTATTCTGTTTCACGGCATGTACTTTCATTGGTGACCGGTTCATTTATTGTCTTTTTTTATCTTTGACGTTTCATTACATTTTTAGAGAAAGAAGACGATTTGTTGTATACCGTTCTCGACTCTTAATCCCTGTTTCATTATTTTTTTAGAGAAAGAAGACGTTTAGTAGTAGGCCGTTCTCGACTATTAATCCTTGTTTGAATAAAGCCCCCCCCCCCCCTCCCTCCCGCGCAAAGCGCGGAACCTGTGACGTTTCATTTGATTATCAGAGAAAGAAGACGATTCGTTGTACTGTTCTCGACTCTTAATCCTTGTTTGAATTCAGTTCCCCCCCCCCACCCTCCCGCGCGGAAGCTTTGACGTTACATTAAATTATTAAAGAACTTCTTTTCTGACAAAACGTGGGGGGACATTTCACCACCTGTAAATTCGTGGGGGGACGTGTCCCCCGCCCCCCCCCCCCCAGGATTGACGCCCTTGATCACGATACTGCTTGTATACATGATAATATAGTTTGAAGGATATTTAGTGCAGGATTTATAAAAGGTGTGCTGGCATACACTGTATACGACAGTTTTCAGCAGGGACATATTCGTACAAGTCTACACATTAAACAAAATGCATCATGAATTTGGCAGAACAAAACCAATTGAAATTGAGGGACTTATACTGTATTTCTCCCACGTTTCTTAATCACAAACATGATTTTTTTTTAAATATAAAGTTACGCAGTGTTATGGTCGAAACTCGAAAGCACATGACAAAATTCCTGGGTAGATATGTCTCAACGTTTACCACTTGTAGACCTACTATCCGATACAATTTTTCAAGCAAAGCTTTGATATTGTTTGTTAAACTTTTGTAATAAAGTATTGATGAGGGGGACAAAGCATCCGTGTCTTTTTATTAATGTTTTCTTGTCATAACAGTCTTTGCTGGGATGGACATAAAGATGGGTCTAATTACTGAATTTGTGGAATTTCTGTGCGATCTTTATAACTGATTCCCTGTTTTATCTCATTCAATCTTAATATTTAATGTAATTAGGCCTACTTCCTCAAAACCAAATAAACATTAAAACATCAACCAATTTAAAATATCGAAAAATTATAGAAATTAATATATGCAAACCTGATCACAAAATATAAGTTTCAAACTTATTTTCCACATTGTATTATCCTCAGGACAAGTACAATACACAGTCATTTATAAAATATAATAGACTAGCCCAGTGGCTTACATCTTGACATTTTGTGTGATAAAGTGCTGAGATATTATGATGGCACCAATTTTTCCCCCTACACTTTTTTTTGTACCTGACATTTTTTTGTATCTCTGACATTTTTACCTCTGACATTTTTACCTCTGACATTTTTACCTCTGACATTTTTACCTCTGACATTTTTACCTCTGACATTTTTACCTCTGACATTTTTTCCTCTGACATTTTTACCTCTGACATTTTTACCTCTGACATTTTTACCTCTGACATTTTTTCCTCTGACATTTTTACCTCTGACATTTTTTCCTCTGACATTTTTACCTGGCACCTAGCATTTAGCGGGTTAGAGAATCCAAATTATGTGAGTTTACTTCCCTGATTACTCTCGGGGTCAAAACAAACAAAATACTGCAATACCGTGATGTTCAGCATAGTTGTGTGTGTGTGTGTTTGTGTGTGTGTGTGTGTGTTTTTTTAAGGGGGGTTGGAGGCAGCCCTATGACGCAAATCAGGGCTATCAAGCCGTGGTTACCTTTGTGAATTATATGCATTACCGTTAGCTCAGGTGTTTTGCCCCCCCCCCCCAGGCCAATTTAATGTCTAGATATGCCACTGCTATTCTCCATTCTACCCTGCACTGTCCTTCATGGAGCTCTACATATATTATGATGATGATGATAACAGCAATAATGATAATAATAATAACAAAAGTGCAAGCGGATAGAAATTTAGTAATATTGATTGTCTACTTTGTATAAAATAAAGCCATGAAGGTATATGCATGAATATTCAACCATGATAAGTGCTATACGTAGAGCCAAGACCGATTTCGAACAAATCCATTAGTATGGTGGATGGCAGTCCAGATTCTGTCCGTTTGTATTTATTTTGTATTCTTCAATCATCTAAGGCCTCCTCCTCCCTTGCACGCATCGCGCGACCCCGGAAATACACCTGTCGAAGACGATTGTCTCTAAATTAGCGTTGAGGGTATATCTTGTTTTCTCAGCTGAATGGGCGCGCGACACGCAAACAGTCAGGTGTTCAAATATTACCGTGCCAGGACAGCATCAATATCCTATACTTCTTCATCCTACTTATGAGTGTCCTCGAACGATTCCAGTAAAATGGTATTAATAATAATTGTATTGATGATGATATTACTAACTAGGAAAGTGATAACCAGTTGGCTACTCCACGCAAAATAAAGCTTTGAAGTATCCGAATAGTGAACTTTGGTGATAATGCATGAGGATAAATATTTCATTGACTTTCATCAGGGGTTTTATCTCGAAAAGATAGGTTGGCATCCAGAGTGTCGTCATCTAAAAAGCATTTTGGCTCGAATGAAATTAAAATTGAAATTGCATTTTATATTTTGAGCAGCAATAAATGAATAATGTATGATCTACATTTTATGGCCTGAATGATTATTGCTTTTTCTAAAACAGTGGGGTATGTTAAAAAGCTATGCTTGTTTACAACATTTAACCCCATGCACTGGGAATGCATTTTGGCGATAACAACCGTCAATTTTTCGACTTTATAATAGTATATGTTAGACCCATTTTATAAAACAAATAATACATGTTTTGGCTC
>JAVYIG010014839.1:0-2500 GCA_035222895.1 Strongylocentrotus droebachiensis | reverse complement strand
AGAGGGAGAGGGGGGTGAGGGATAGATAGACAGAAACAAAGAGAGATATAGAGAGAAAAAGACAGAGCGAATGGACTAACATATTTAAATGTAAAAATGAAATAAGTATCGCTTGCATGAAATTAATCAGATATATACTCCACGTAGACCAAAGTTCCTACCTTTCACACTCTGCCGATAAATATTGCATTAAGTGGAACAATATATTTCTACCAGCTGCATTAAATCAATATGATGTATTTGTATTTGCAATTCACTGCATTGCGTATATTGTGCACAATTTATGAAGTTGGGCATGATTCAATTTATTCAGCAAATATTTTCGTCGGATATTTGGACAATAAATTGCAAACAATTTTGAAAATAAACATGTTGGTACTTGGTAGTCATGGTAACGCATGTTTGTCCAGGCTACATCACGTGTTTTTGTTATGATGAATTGCATGAAGTCGAAGCTGAAAAAGTGCTCTCGCGAAAAAGCGCAATGGAACAGTTTTATCATTTACACGTCTCTATCATTACAATGTACATTTTATCATCCGCATCATTTGAAATTTAATGTGGGTAAAAACCTACCAGAGAGCAAAACAATGATGCATCTGTCTTGTGACGCCTCGTATCCAGTGAGAATGAGTGTAAAATAACCGTTGCGATGGACTAATGGGGTGCAATTTTGGGTGACACTCTTTAGCGCTCGGTGGCATAAAATAAATAATTCATGTAAGCGTAAAGGAAATAATTTATGTATGCGTTGAGTGCTGATACGTGAGGCCGATTGGCGTAATATCCACGGATTGTTACACACTACCCATTGCACACAAGGGGTCACTTTGATTGCGTCATTAAATGCGCTAATCAAACCTATGACAAGTCATAAACGATGTTAGGTACCATTAAGTCAAAGCAATGTCGGCCCTGCTGATCTTGCACTCTTAAAAAAATGGACGATTTCACCGAGTCAAAGACTGCGCCACTCGCTGATTCAAGCTGACGTCGGGTAATTGACGCCTGTCAACGTAAATAAAGAAAGGTTTATACTTAATAATCATGCCAAGAAATGAAGTTTTAGGGTGATCTTGGTATCTCTTAAGTTTATGCTGACTTAGAATAAATTCTGACAAGATTACTGGAATCAGTTCAAATGAAGAAAGTTTCATTGCGTAGTCTGAAAGTGTATTGACACAGCGAACTAGAATTAAGATTTCAAATCTTGTCCTAAAATAATCCTGAAATAATTCTTTGTTTTTAGGATGAACGAAAACAGCATGTGCAGCTAAGCGGATGGAGAAGGCAGGTGAGTAACGGATGTCGGATTCACATTTGTCCCCCCCTCCCAGTTTACAAAAAAATAAATCCGCCCCTTTTATCAAGTCACTGATCTTGATGCTACCAATGTCAGATACTACCACTTCAAAACCCGTTAAAGCCCTTCTAACGTGTTGGGAGCCCCCAAAATTGATGGCAAATTTCCACTTAGATCATATCATAATGTGAAAGTGGATGTCATTTAAGACACATTTCTGCAAGAATTATTTTAAAAAAATGTGTTTGAAGTCGAATATTGTTGAAAGAATACACAATTTAGGTTTTCTGCGTATACAGCAGAAAACTCCAATTATGTATTCTTTATCAATATTTGTCTTAAATCTTTTTTTTTTTTTTTTTTTTTTGGGGGGGGGGGGGGGGTTTGTTTGGGGGGATCTTTGCAGAAGAGTGATACAATTTAAGTGACATTTTGCCATCAATTATTTGGCGAATTTTGGGCTCCCAACACATTAGAGGGGCCTGAGTATATTATCAAGTCCTCATGCAATTTTGTGTGTGAGAAAACAGACATCTGATTGGTTGATTATGTAGTAACTATAGGAACAGTGGTGTATTACACTTAGAATCGTCAGAGTTATAAAAAAAATCGATTAAACCTTTCTGAAATTCACAAACATTGCATCCAGTTACTAAGTAATTTTGATTACACAGAGCATGATTTTTTTTCTCCAAACGATTTGAAAATGATGTATTAAGTTTAATATTGGGAACAGCTATAACGAAACATTCTGAAGATGCATTCAAACTCATTGCATGATCCGGACAGACTAAGAAAGATGAAGCAAATATATGTTTGTTAATAAATGGAAATTGGCTAAGAGGAAGAATTATGATGATGATTATGATAATTATTTTAATTGTTCGTTATAGGACTGGCGAGATGAGTTTCTACAATGGGACCCCGATGATTACGGCGGATTGAAGACGATCACATACAGTAAGGATGGCATCTGGAAACCAGATATCACCCTCATAGAAAAGTAAGGAGTCAAAATAAATTACTATTAGACTTTATACACCAGTCATATCGCCTAACTTGGTGGAGAAATAAAGACAGAATGAGAGAAAGGGAGAGAGTGATGTGAGTGAGAGAGAGAGAGAGAGATAGAGAGAGAGAGATATATATATATATAGAGAGAGAAAGGGGGGGGGGGAGAGAGAGAGAGAGTGAGGA
>JAVYIG010014838.1:0-39244 GCA_035222895.1 Strongylocentrotus droebachiensis | reverse complement strand
AGTCTAAATATATACAGTGCCCGCACTGACCCTCGTCCTCTGATTTGGCAACAAAAACATTGATGAAAGAGATCGATGATTTAATACCATACAACTTTTGCAACCAAATCTTTATGGCACCATATGCCTGCCATAGAGCATTATTCGGATTACCATGATGATGAAGATGGTTATGATGGAAGAGGTGGTGGTGGTGGTGGTGGTGGGGGTGGAGGAGGGGCAGGAGCACCGATTGTAGGAACTCCAGATGACGCATTCCCTGGGGTTATAGAGGATGGGGGCTGGAACCAAAATCGGCGTTTACGAAATGAGGTTGACATTACCAAATTTGATGCAAAATTGGTGAAATACGATGAATGGACAAAAAAAAGAGATGAATGTTTATTAGTCAATAGATGGCAATTTGATGAGATTACGATAGAACAATGAAAGATAGATCAATGGCAATATTTAGCACTTCTTACGAAATGGTGAAATTTGATTTCAAAATGTTTTGAAAAGCAACTGAGCCCACAAATCAATCGCCCTGTGAATATGGATTTTGTATTAAACAACTTTTGCTAAACAGCTTCTAGATATTTGCTAACAACATCATCATCGCATTAACCTTATCAAATTACGAGATGGCAGTCATCTGTTGTCAACAACTATACTTCTCCCTTTTGTAATGGATTAATGAACTATTCATCCAGCATTTACTTTTGATCATTGCTGTGTCAAATGGCCTGAATAAGATTGTCATTATTCTTGAAAGAATTCAATGGACCGTCGAAACGTGTTAATAAAACACGATAAAACTATTTTCGAAAAATTAACCTAATGCAATTCTAATAATAGCCTTGTGCGTCATCTATTGTAATGTGCGAACACGACACTGTCGTTTTGCGTGATCCGACCGTATTTGTTGTAGGACATACAATAGAGTATTGAAATTGCCCTTGCATTGATTTTTCTAAAATAGTTGCGATTGTGTTCACAGTGCAATCGTAATAAACAATATTAAAATATATTTAGTTGTTGGTGATATTTAAATCATTGGTGTGATGTAAACCAAGGGAATAACAATTACTTAATGGAAAGTATGTCTTGGAAGGAAAATGTTTCTTTGTGATCACTATCATGAGTAAAATTATGTAATACACAGATGTTATATAGCAAAGTATGATTTTTTTTAAGGAAGAAAAAATGCGAATAGAACTACTGTGGTGAGATGATGTACGTATAATAATAATAAAAAAAGATCCACGTCAAACTTTAAAGGAAGGAGGGGGAGAGAGAGAGAGAAAAGGAAGAAATAGAAAAAGAAAGAAAGTGTGAGAAATAGAAAGAATTCTAGAGAGAGAGAGAGAGAGAGAGAGAGCGAGAGAGTGTGTGTGCTTGCAAAAGAGAGAAAATTTTACTTAACAGAGACTTTGAAGCAAACGAAATAAAATAAAACCCACCGAGTCTGCAACTCGCAAACCAGATGTTAATGACGTTGTCACACCAGGTACCTTTGCAGTTAAAACTTTGTCAGCCAACGAAGGTTTTCCCTTCACCACAGGAGGGGATTTGATAGAAGGTGCAAGTGATACCCCTTTGAAACCCAGCTGGGGTACAGGTGGGGGTGGGGGTGGTGCAGGGATGGTTGCTGAAAGTATTGATGATGGGTTTGGTACAGTAAGGGAGGAGGAACCTGGGGGCAACTTTGGGGGAACTACATCTGTGGAAGAAATTCCGTTTGTCAATGAATTTGGAACATTAGCCTTCGCTGTTGGTAAGGATTTCTTTGCTTTTCCAAACTTTGATGTAAGGCCTTTCGGAATCGCAATTGACTTTGGCACCGGTATTGATGACAGCCCCTCTGGTAGTTCATCAGATATAGTTTCGGATATACCCCCGGATACGGCTGCTTTTGCAGATTTCGCAAGAATAGACCCCACTGGTCCTGAAACGGTTTCCTGGAGTTCTTCGGGAACACCCATCTCGGACATCAGAGCACCACCAACCTTTTTGGCAGCGATCGGGCCTAATTTCTTTGCTATTTTTCCAAATTTCGATTTGAGACCTTTTGGGATTTCGACTGAATCTTGCGCCGGTATTGAGGATAGTTCCTCAGGCAATTCATCTGACATGGCTTCGGACAAGCCCCCAGATACAGCTGCTTTTGCAGATTTAGCAATCATGGACCCTACTGGTCCTGTAACGGTTTCTTGGAGTTCTTCGGGAAGGCCCATCTCGGACATGACAGCCCCACCGACATTTTTTGCAACCAACGGACCCAATTTCTTGCCTGCCTTTTTCAGGAAGCTTGCAGCATTTTTCTTTCCAAATTGTTGTGGAACCGGCAGGTTTTTCATTGGCTCTTCCGAGAGAGCTTGATCGGTTAAATCTTCGACAATGTTTGGCACGATTTCTAATAATGAATCTGGAATAGCATCTTGTAAATCCTCTGGTAGTTCTGAGAGAATGGCGCCTTGAACCTGATCTGCAACAATCGGGGCGAGCTTTTTGGCTACCTTTTTCAGAAAGCCCACTGCAGCCTTTTTACGCGATTTGGAGACAGACGCCTGTACGGCTGGAATCCCTTTGGGAAGGTCTGGTACGGCCTCTTCCTGCACTGGAACAGAGGTAAAAGCCCCCACTATGTTTGTGTCACTCGGAGACATATTTGAAAGATCTCCATTGTTAACCCCTTTAATGAGAGAAGAACCTCGTTGTGCATTTGCTTTGTTAAGTAAAGATTTCGAAGGTATATCTCCATAAGGCACCGGAATGCCTTCAGATAAATCCGTAGATATTTCCTGAGGTAGTTTTGCTTTTGACAGAGATGGAATCAACTTCTTCAAAGATTTTGAAAATTTGGAGCCAGTCAGACCCGTAGGTATTGACGCAACGGCTACAGATGGTAAGTCTAGCTTGGAAGGGTCTAGTGCGGATTGGGAGAAAGCCGGTAACTGGCCGCTCAGGTTAGTCACGTCTGACGCACCGGGACCTACAGGCATTCGTTGGCCGAGGGACTGCGTCAATTCAGTAAGAAAAGGATCATTTGGAACTTCAGTTTCAAGTCTGTTATCGGATGACCTTAACTCCCAATTAGAGTCGATTACTAATGTTTTTGGTACACCAAAAGTTGCAGAGATCGCGGATTGTGTCAGGGATTGTCTAGTACGTTCGGCATCGTTGATTGAAAGAGGGATGGGATGTTTCGTGGAGGATTGGGAAGGGGTGTGGTGCGGGATAGGAGGTAGGGGAGGAGGAACTGGAATGAGGGATGGAACTGGGGGAGGAGGTTGGAGCAAACGGTATGCATTCTGTTAGGAGTGGAATAAAATGACAAGTGCGAAATGACAACCATGCATGCAAGGTGAACGTAAAAACATACCAAACAAACCAAAACAAAACATGCAATATAAAGAGTTTATGAATGACATTAACCATGAATTATGCCTGCAATAAAATGATACAAATATAAATTGCTTATGCAATGAAAGTACATACAGAATATCAATTACAGTTGAATGCAAAAAACCACAACAAAACACAAACACTATTACAACCATAAGAGTTATGTAATTGGATCATTCTTGGGCAAAGATAATTACGCCTTTTATCGACATTATTGTCAAATTAGTGCCAATATGTTATGAAATTATTAGTGATGCTCTTTTCAAAAATCTATATTTCTTGCAGAACAGAGGTAGGTAAGGAAGGAAAGCATTCAGTGTTAAGTTTGCAATGTGAATACACATCTTTATCCGCGCATCCAGATTGTTACATTTCGTAATTTCTATTTCATGAAGATTGACAATGTCATTAGTTGGAAAATGTGTACATTTAGGGATTGATTTTAGCTTTGAACATAACAGTATCAAGGCATATTGATAGCTGCCACGCGGCCGCCGCGGTCATGTGTCTCAAATTTGAACTCAGTATTATTTTTTTTTATGAATAACAGGGGTTAAGAGGCACTCGAATATTAAACTTCAAGACATTTACGAGTTTATCACAGCACGCACAAAACTGCATTGCCGTTTTACCGAGTTACACGATGATACTGATTCCTGGTCGTATTCTAACCGAATAGATGTGGATGCAAATGAGAATGCCGGCGATATTGGGGGCGAATACTACGTAGAAATGGGTAATGATAATAAAGATGTCTGTTAGATTTAGTCTCAAATGGGCAAATAATAATTGGAACTATAAGAAATTATTGAAAGTGACCTGATAAAATCTGTCAACCTATGTTCTTTTAGGTATTCTTTACAGGGCTTGAGCGCCATAGTCACCGTGTATACAGTGTATGTTCTGCACGACTCTCAATATATCACAACATTTCTATTTATGGAATAAGGTAACAAATCAAACTAAACAAATAACACGTGAAGTTATTTGATCCAGGGCCTACAACAGCTATAAACTTGACATACTGGAACTTTTGACGATGTTTTTGATTTATAGGACGAAACACCTTAAACTTGCCCTTCATCCGCCCTCCTCCCTTAACAAGGTCGTTTTCTTCAGTATACTGCATGTATACATATCACATATTTAGCTTTACTTCTATGCCATTATCCGAAGATAGATTCTGAGACGGTGCATCGAAAACGCGGACTGGAAATTTATTGCAATCGACGTTTTCTTAATTTTCACTCCAAATCACTGCAAATTTATACCATTTACCTCTTCATACTGCATGCGTACGGGAGTAGGGAGAGGTGGAAATGTAGGCGACTGAGGCATAAACTGCTACCATTCAAAGGGTGTATGCATGGAAGGAAATAACCGAAACAACTGTATCAATATGGATGAGTTAGCATGGACAATTAATAGGATATGTAGCTCCATAGCTCAATGACAGTAAATAATATTGAAAATAATGAAAGATATCTTAAGTGGAATGCTATAGTTTGTTAGTGCTTGCTCTTCTTTCTTTACTATATTTTAAAATTATTCTTCTATGCGAGTGCAGTTCCCTTCACTATTGCATTTTACTTGAAAAATAATGGAAAGCATAATGAACCGAAGGAAAATATTTGTACAGTGTTAACAGAGGACAGCTTGACGATATGATAATGCTTGAAATTGTTAATAGATAATAAGTGTTATATAGGTTTTTAGAAGGTTAACATATTATAAAAGTAAAGCAAAAGTTACCGCTGAATCGTCAAACTCTGGTGGAGGCGGCGGCGGAGGACTTGATGGCGGCGGCGGAATCTGCTTGCAAGAAAAAGAAGGCGAAGCATTTTCATAGCTGATAGAAAGACAGAGTTTCAATGACGGAAGTTGAGGAACAAATATTGGTTACTGCAAATCAGGTATACCATCATCTTGTTGGGTTGTAGAAAGTTGAACTATTTTCGGTAAATTTCCACGTATTTCGTTACACAACCATTGAGTTTTGCTTCATTGAAATTATCGCTACTCACGAGGGGTATGTGGGATGCCAAACATATTCAGCTGATCATCAAATGCACGGTATTAAGTTAAATTCTATAAAATTGTGATATGTTTGATCTCACAAGACAGAACTTGAAATGTGTACAACCATTAATTGTAGTTAAATATTCTTTTGTCTTAAAAGTCATACGAAGTGGTGTAATTTGCCTACTTGTTAGTGTGAATCCTGCAGAAAACAAGTTTGACAATTTTTGATTTTGCCATTCATTGTATGAAGATACTCAATGATTTTCAATCTTTATTTTCCACACTGCCACGGTATTGTTCATGGTATATAAGAATGTTTTGTAATGAAATAATGAAGCAGTGACAGAATGCCATGAGCACTGAACTAAAAAGAGCATTAAGTCAAGTATTTATAAATTGACACAATAAGATATCATCTATTGTTTGAAGCAGGACACACCATGCTGATGAGAGACAGTGAGATAGATAGATAGAGACTGAAGCAAGATCTTGTTCAAGCCGAACGCCGTAAGTTTAGAAATGCAAAATGTCCACGATGACGAAAGAATCTAGGCAGAAAGAGCAAGGACTAGCCAACATGTTAGCCAGTAGGATGACTAGCATTGCATCTACCACTACCAAGCCCACTGTAAAAGCAAATCATGTATCTCATTCATGGAATGTGAAAGCCAGCAAGAGATAAGATGCGGGATATCTCAAGATTTTGTTACCGCTGGCTGAGCATTCTCTGGACCAGAACCAGATGCGGGTCCTGGTGGTGGTGGTGGTGGTGGTGGTGGTGGTGGTGGTGGTGGTGGCGGTGGTGGTGGCGGTGGTGGCGGTGGTTGTAGTGGTGCGCGCTTCTGAATCAGTAGGGGGAGATTGAGCAGATTCTTTAAATTACAAGGGTATCCTATTCTTTGTGTCACTACAAGATCTTCTCTCAGTCAGTACAAGTTAAGTTGAAGCATCGTTTCCAAGGAGATTCTATAATCAGACTGATACCTTGTTCCAAATACTAGTACTAAGCCTTATCAGCTGTTTAATTAGCAGAGTATTATACATCACTGTTGCAGAGCACAATTATTCCATTATCAAAGCGGCTGTTTAAAGCTTAAATGTTATATACTTAGACGAGATAATTAGGGGGGGGGGTTGAGTGTGGATAATAGTGAAGAGAAAGTTAGTCAATACATACTGCTTCGTCGTCATAATCGGGTTCAGGTATTTCTGGTGTCGTCATCTGCTCTCCAGGTCCGTTTGGCGTCACAACGGCAGGCACCGGAGGCTCGCTAGGTGTCTCAGGCATCTCAGGAGGATTCGAATCGGGAACCTGCTGGGGAACCTCCTCCTCCGACATGTCGATCTCTACCATCCCGTTCATGTTCGGATCGCCGGGGGCCACATTACCGTTCTCGATGTCGCGCGGGACTTCGTTGACGAAGGACGTGTTTTCGATACCGTTCTTCTTCTCATGACCATTCATGGGAGGCGTGGTCATGGGGAGTAGGTAAGAATCGCCACCGGAAACAGCGGCGCCATCTGCGATATCTCTGCACAATATAAACATAACAATGTAGGCCTACTTTAAAACATCAATTACAATTCATAATATTTTGTGATGGGTTCGTATCAGCACCATATCAAACTGCACATGGAGTTGAAGGTATACATGTTATTTATGAGGTGTAACGTTACCAATGTATGCAAAGAAACAAGAAGGGGCCTCGTCAATACACAAGTAGATTTGACTATCATCATCATCACCATCTTCATTTTCATCACTGTTACAATTTCTACATTTCTACCTCCAACATCATCGCCACCATCAACACCATTATCACCATCATTAAAGTCATCGTTATCATCATAATAAGCATCATCATTATCATGAATATTATTATTTCTATGACTTAAAACACCACCATTTAGAGTATCAAAACCATAATGGCAATCGAGATCATCCTCATTGTCATCATCATAACCATTGTTGTTATCATAATCAACTTCATCGTCATCATAATTATCATCATCGTCGTCATCATGGTTATTGCGTTACCTTTCTGTCTTGGCATGCTTGGAACTGCTGCCGCACAACACGTAGCAACATAAACTAAAGATCACCAGTAAGAATAGGGTTCCAACACCAACAAGTACTGTATAAAAGAGAGAAACAATGATGCAATTGACTCATTTGCACTGCATTCTCAACTCCATTTCAGCACAGTAAATATAAATTGCTGAACCACGAATCATGTTAAGACGGCAGTAACTTTATCGCAAAAATCGAGGAAATATAGTTACTATTACTTTATAACGAGTATCTTGTTATCTTACGCAATAATAACTGAGAAATACTCGAAGATGATCATCAGTAGTAGATTATACTCCAACAGCTATTGGAATTACTAAAAACGTGGATTTAATAAAGCGATATGTGAAAATGATGTTAAAATATCCATTCTGAAATTGATAATAACTTGTCGCCCTTATTGAAAGATTTAAGGCCGGAGTTATTTTATTCTACTTCAAATATACTACAAGTTTGTAAATGGTGATCGAAGTTCATAGGCTCATTTAGTTTCCACAACGGTATAATTACGAAAGTGTAAAAACGCCTAAAAATGAAAATACAACTGAAACAACAACAAGACTACAATCGAAAGTCATCAACAAATATTAATGACCTTTAAGTAGAGATTTCGACTAACACATGAATCTTTTTAACTATCACTTACATATTTGTTTAACTACCGAATAGTTATGAAAGGCATAATATATAGGCTACTTACGTATGACAAATTGGGTGAAAGTAAGTCCATCAAATGGCCTAAACACCTCTGTAAAGGAGAAAATATTAATAAAGAAAGAGAGATAAAGAAAGATAAACTTGATAAACGCACAATAAATATATTTGGGATTTAAAAGAGGAAAGGATATTTTACTCCCCTCTTTCTCTCTCTCTCTCTTTCTCTCTCCCTCTTACGCAAATACCTTTCAAACGACTTCAAGTTCAAGTTCAAGTTCAGTTTATTTCACATCCAATAAAACTTACAGCATTATAACATTCAAAATACAATTATACAAAATGCAATATATATAGAATATAATAAGAACAAATAAAACGACAAAATAAAACAACAACAGTAACACTAAAAATGATTAATGGGTGGAGTAGGGATGTGAGGGACCAGAAAAGGCCATTGACCTATCTAGGCTGGTCCCCTTTTTTCTACAACCCCAAAAGTAAAATCTTCAAAGTAATTAAAAGCAAAATATTGACAATATAGACATTACATTAACTAAGACATATATACACACATACAAGGACAGGCAGGATTAATAAAAGCTAAAAAAGTATATTGTAACTTGATATTTGTTTGTGTTTAAAATTACGCTTAAAACTAGACAATGTTGGGCATGCTTTGAGAGAATCTGGTAAGTTATTCCAAATAATGGATCCTTTATATTTTATTACTGTTCTTGACAAATTATAGCGAAATGAAGGAACAAAAAGTTTGTGTGAATTTCTAGTACTATATTGATTTATATCTCTATTAAAAATAAAATAATTATTAAAACAATCAGGTGAAGTAGATATATTGTACATGTAAGAGAACATAAAAGCACCAATACTTATATCATATAGATCATAAAGTTTTAAAAACTTCAACTTAAAAAACAATGTACCTGTATGTGCTCTATAATATGAGTTTGTTATAACCCTGACGGCTCTTTTTTGTAATAAAAATAGCCTTTGAAGCAGATACGAAGCGCAATTGCCCCATACAATAATAAAATAATTAAAATAAGGCAAAATCATAGAGTTATACAATTGTACAAGTATGCGTAATGGTAAAATATCTTTGAGTCTATTTAAAACACCAATGACCTTTGACAGCTTGTTAGAAATATAATAAATGTGGTCCTTCCACGTTAAGTTTTCATCAATAATGACGCCTAAGAAAGTAACTTGGTGTACTTGCTTAATTTCTTTACTATTTATACAAATCTTGATAGCAGCTTCATTTACATATTTATTTCGAGCCACTCATCCTCTCCAAGCGCTATAGTTCTCCTGAGAACTATATGCCAAGAAAGATAACAAACAGTCCTTTTCAGGACTACACTCCTCCAAGAAAGATTACCGAGTCAGAGTCCTGTTCAGGACTCCTCATACCTCTCTCTCTCTCACACACATGGTGCAACCGCAAACCTACTGTATATTTTTTTCTTGTTTTAAAAATTACATAGTTTGTTTTTTCAAAATTAATCAACAATTTATTGGCAAGGAACCACTTGTGTATTTTAACAATTTCAGAATTCAATAGAATATTCATTTCTACGGGATCTTTACCAGATAAAAACAGAGTGGTGTCATCAGCAAATAAAATAGAAGATAAAATATTGCTTACAGATGGCAAGTCATTGATATACAGTAAAAAACAAGAGCGGGCCAAGATTAGAACCTTGCGGCACACCAGTTAAAATAGTGCTGTGATCAGAGTAATAATTGCCCAAGCTAACATATTGCTTTCGGTTTGATAAATAATTTTTAATTAAAAGAAGAGAAATTCCTCTTATACCATAAAAACATAACTTATTTATTAAAATATTATGATCAATACAATCAAAAGCTTTGGATAGGTCTAGAAATACACCAATTAAAAATTCATTAAGTTCAAAAGCATTTGCAACTTTATCAATAAAATCAAGAAGAGCATGGCAAGTACTGTATCCTTTTCTAAAAGCAAATTGATTTTCATACAGAATATTATTTTTACTAATAAAACGAGTCAATTGATCACATAAAATCTTTTCAAATATTTTGCTAAAAACAGATAACACGGATATCGGCCTATAATTATTTAAAAATGACTTATTGCCTTTTTAAAAAACAGGAATCACCTTTGCAATTTTTAGAACATCGGGGAATATACCTTGTTCAAAGGACAAGTTTAGAATATTGCACAAGGGTGTAACAATCATATAAATCGAGTTTTTCAATACCTTAGGGTGAATTTCATCGTATCCTGGACTTTTATTTTCATCAAAATTCAAAACCACATTAATAATATCTGCGTTAGTAACAGGCTGTAAAAACAATGAATTCAAAAAGTTACCCTTCAAGTACTCGTCGTATTTTGTTGATTCAATATTGCAAGTAATCAAGTTATCAATACTTTGCTGTAGTTTTTGCCCGATTGTACACAAATAAGAATTAAATATATTTACAATTCTTTGTTTGTCAGTAATCTTTTCACCATCAACTTCAATATCATTGATCCCATGCTTTAATGTTTTCTTGTTTAAAATTGCATTAATAAGTTTCCATGTTGCTTTCACATTATTACGAACATTATCAAACTTAGAGTCATAGTATGCACGTTTATTTTCCCGTATTAAATTATTTAAGACATTCCTGCATTCTTTATATGCCATTTCACGTAAAGTGGTTGAGTTTCTTAGGTATTTACGATATAATATATGCTTACGTTTACTCAGCTTGATTACCTCTTTTGTTACCCAAGGCTTATCAACTTTCTTTTTAGTTTTAACTAATTTAACAGGGAAACATTCATCGTAAATATCCTTATATAATTTAAAGAAAAAATTGTATCTATCATTCGCATCACAAATATAATTAAGTCGTTCCCATTTAACTTTGTTCAACTCGCTACAAAAATGCTTCATATTTTCTTCACTAAAATCAATTTTTCGCACTTCAATATCAGGTTCAGAATAAAAATTGTTTGACTTCAAAATAATAAACGGTGTTAAATGATCACTGATATCTGTTATCACTATACCAGATTTTAAAAACTTTTCCGGGATTATTATAAAAAATATGATCTAAAGTTGATGCAGTATCATTTGTAATTCTTGTTGGTTTATAAATATATGGTAAAAAAGACAAAGCAACAAAACTATCAAAAAAATCCATTACTTTCGCATTTTCATCTTTTTTCATGAAATCAACATTAACATCGCACATAACTATACATTCTTTTTTTCCTGCACTATTTTAATCAAAGGTTCTTGTAGTTGTGACATAAAGTTAGATGGGTTATGGCTTGGAGGCCGGTATACTACAGCAACGATAATATTTTTCACTTTATTACGTACCTCAATAAATACACTTTCAATATCCTCACTAAATATATCTAAGTCCAATCTTCTAATAAATCTTAAGCTATCACTAACATATAAACCTACACCACCCCCTCTTTTATTCGGTCGACAATTTCCAACAAACTTATAATTAGGAATATATATTTCTTGTTCTTCACCTTGTTTCAACCATGTTTCACAAACTCCAATTAATGATAAAGGTTTATAAAAAACATCAAGACAGTTTAAAAATGTATAAAAATTTTGTTTCAAGCTGCGACAATTAAATTGTGCAAGAGAGAGTGTACTTTGTTCATAACTTTTTAAAATATTACAACATTCTAAAGGAGTGTAATATTGATTTTCAATAAGGTCACCAGCATCATTATCAAGTCTTGCATCAGAGTTATTATCTAATTTACATAAAAAACAATTTCTGCATGATAAATTATGTTGCCTTGTTACACAAAATACAACTACATTCAGAAGACATCAAAGAACAAGAAACAAGAAAAATACAATACAATATCGAATAATACTATCATCTTGTCATTTTTCTTTACTTCTTCCTTCGCTTTGTACAGGATGGTCCTATTTCTTACGGTCAGATCTTCTTCTATGCCTATGTGGGTACCTTTCAGCTTGCTGCGGTTCTTCAGGAACCTCTCTCTAGTGCGGTACGAGGTGCACTTCACTATGATGGGCCTCGGTTTTGCAGCGCTCCTCTCAGTTGTGCTATGTGCCCCTGCAGCTGCAGGCGCGCCTACACGATGAGATCTGTCAATCTCATGTTGCTCCAAGTTGAGGTCCATCTTCTCGCGAGCCAGATCAAGAACCAGCTTGTCGGTGTCCTCTCCTGGGTTCTCAGGTATGCCGTAGACACGAACACAGGTACGTCGGGAGTACTGTTCGGCTTCGTTGGACTCCTGCTTCAGCTTGTCGATACTGGCCAGGTTGCTTTCTTGCCGTTCTTGAAGAATGATGATGGTGTCTGATTTGGAGCGTAGTTGATGCTCGAGCTCAAGGATTTTGCCTTCCGCTCTCTCCAACTGCTCACGCAGGTCCTGCATTTCACATTTTGTCGATTTCGTAAGTGCTGTCTGAAGCATCTTGTTAAATTGTTTACTTTTAAAATAGTCTCGTACCTCTTCAGCTATCTGATCATGTTTGTCATATGATTCAGTCTGAGGTTCAGTAGTAGCAGCAGCAGTGTTTTTTCTGGTTTTGTTTGCTGGCATTGTGGGGCAGGCAGGTTTATCAGTGAATAGAAGCTACCATATAAGCTTTAAAAGTTTAAACAAGGCTGGTTTCACGGATGAAAGGAATGTGAGGTTTAGTGAGCTGTTGGTGTCAAAGGCTTTCTGGTTTAAGTTCAGGTTTCAATAGATAATGTCAGAATAGAGTATTGTCACTATCTCTAACAGGATCGATGTAATCAATTGAAAATCTTTGGTCACTATGGCTGTAGGCTACTTGAGTTCAAAATTTCAGCAAATCACTCATGTACTGTACTTACACAGAGTTATGCACATGGGACAAGCAGCATCATGATCCAAAGAAGCCAATGCAGAGTTGAGATCAGAAAAACCAGTTTTCAGTCAGTAATTCTCATTTCCCAGTGTACACATGGTTATCAAACCGTTCCTACATTGTCCTCAAGTTCGTAGAAATGTTTTCAACTTGATGCTCAGTCTGATAACTGTTATTTTAGGCAATAATTTATGCACACTTCACCAGCATATGTTGTCACACGTCATTTAAGGATACTATATATGCTGTACATTGAGCCCACAAAAAAAAAACTTCCTTCTCCCCTCCATCTATCCCCCCCCTCCTTCGCTATATTTTACTCTAAATCTGTAATGGATGTTATTATAAATACAAAGGATGAGAACGGCCCTACGATTTTAATATCGAACGTGGCAAGTAGATGCCTCTGGATATATCATTATTTATATAATGAAAAACCAATCGCGATGTCGTTTTTCCCTTTATGAATTATTTAAGGATACTTTAAATTATAACTCCTATTAATTGATAGATAAGGCGCGATGAAATTTTTTCCTTTAGTTTTATAATTACAAGGAAAAAAAAACGTTCCATTTTTTTCCTGGTTTAGCACTTTAATGTCTGCTAGTGATGTGTGATAAATATAGCTCGTCGTCAATTATCATGTGCTCGGTATTCTGTATAACGACTGCTTTTCATTTGCAAATTAAAATCGTTGGTGCGAATTAATAACATCAATCGATCAAATATATATAGGCGAATTACAATGAGTACAGGACGGCTATGTCCATGTTACTAGCGTGTTCGTGGATTTCGAAATTGCGAACTACTGTATAGCTTCCTGTCTCTCCTATGTTTCCATTGCACATCGGAATTGCTATTTTGGTCTCATTTCGTCTTTCTTTCTTTCTTTCTATCTATCTATCTGTCTATCTGTCTACCACCCCCTCTCTCTCTCTGTCCCTCTGTCTCTCTTTATCTTTCTCTCGTTTTCCCATCCCCAGTGCCCCCTCCTTACTTCCACCTCTTTTACTCTCCAAACATATTTTCCTTTTGATAGTGATAAATATACATCTTTTCACTACATCAAATACACATATCTCATTTTGGGTTTTTCTTAACCATCTTCATGACAACTGGGTATACAGAAAAGACACGATAAATCTCCCAACACTCATCGAGTTTCTCATAAAATGTTAAGCGAAAATAGAGTTAAAGGTAGGTCAAAAAAAGGAAAAACAAGCAAAATCTTGTGAAGGAGGAACAGAGATTTGTTATCCTTCAAATCTTAAGCCTTTTTTCACACATGAGGTTCAAAACTGCGAGTCAAGATAGGACCCACCTATTGTCTAATTGATTGAAGCAAATAGGAGAAAAAAAGCATTATTGAAAAATAAAGCACTACAAAGCAGGTACTAATTATTATGCGCACTAGGCTCTGTTTTGTCGCATGAACATGAAAATGCACATCAAATTATCTAGGCCAATAACTGGAATCCTAACCTCATTTTCAAGCTCCATCTCTGGAACCCATCAGGGTTTACTTATTGCCTACAAATTACGCGTTTGTAAGCAGACAGAAGAAGAGTCTAATATTCTGAGAATGAAATGATAATAACATTTCCCTGCCAAATACTACCGTAGGTTTGGAAGTACGTGTCATGATGTCATCCCTTAAATCTGCAATGTTTGAAAATGATACTGTGGATTAATTAGAAATGTATATTCTTCCTGATTCTTAGTCATTAATTGGACAGGGGAAATGGTGAGTTGAGGGCACATGTTTCGGGTTTTCACTCACTGTTGCACTGAATCGGATTCGTGAAGGTCCCGTCGGCCTCGCATACCGCTCTGTCGAATGGAGCTGCGAAGCCAGCATCGCAAGCTATAGTGATTGGATCGTTGACGAACGCCGAAGTTCCTGCTGGTGCAATCGCGCCGTTGGACAACCCGGGGTACATACATTGCCGGTCTGTGAGGGATAGACAGCGAGTAACTCCGTTTGGTGATAAAGATGGTAGTGGTGGTGTTGGAGTTTAACCCAAGACTTTTACATACACATAAAGATTATTACCAAACCGTGTGCGAATTTAAAACATAAAGCGTCGTGTTATTGTGGTGCAATAGCAGTGGTAAGGTCTTTATAAGAGTGCTCTTTAAAAAAAAAAAAAAAAAATCGCTTGGTGATAGAATGATCCATAAAATGAGGTATATTTATTATTCAACCCTTTAATGCATACCAGTTAAATTGTATTAATTTCAAATGAAGATGCCATTTCATTTCAAGCATCTCGGACAATATCTTGGGGCGAGTTTGAAGACATTGGAGGTTGAGAAGTATAAGATGTGGATCACGTATCTCACCCTCGATTGTAATCTTCCAAGAATACGCCCTGTTTGAAACAATGACCCCTGATTGGTTTGTCACCTCCAAGTTCATCCCATCCTGCAGTCCTGGATAATTTCCTAGGTTTGAGAAACTATGAACCTCATGCTCTGTGGCCTCTGATGCACCTTCCGAGTAAACCAGCGGCGAAAGGTCCTCCGAGGAAAAGCCCACAAAGTTCCCTTGGGCGAAACCCAAAGATCGCGGTAACAAGGCAGACACAAAGGAGTTACTTCTTTCGGGGGTCAACTGCGTCATGTCGATGAGCTGCAGCGCATTGCCGGATGCGCGTCGCCATACGCTCACTGTGATTTGATTGGTTGTTGTAGCGTAGAAGGAAATACGCGTGATGGCTCCGTGACAGGGTAATGGCCGGCCCGTGTTGATAACAAGAAGATCGGAGACGTTTTGGGTGAGCTGGCATTCGATTTCGCCGATGCTCTCCGGACAAGTGCCGTTTGAAGCTGGGGGGAACAGTAGCAGAAGATACGTGCAACATGTGTTTTGGAGAATTGCTCAGATGTTGTGAAATGCTTTTGGTGACTATCCATGATATAAACCTTTTAATAACGATTATCTTTTTAAAATGTTGGCATTTGTGAGTGGTTTGTGAAAGATAGAGGATAGAGTTGTTTTGTCAGCCTTAGAGATGAAGGAGTGCATGGGGGGGGGGGGGGGGTGACATTTCCAGAACGATTTGAATAATGTGTATGTTAGGTCGGATGACAGCGTCGGTGACTTAATATATTTATACCTCCCCCCCCCACAAAAAAAAAATCTCCAATAATTTCGGGTTATTTTTAAACATCGACTGAGCTAATTTGTTTTTGAAATTAGGTGACTGCAATGTTAGATATACAAACAATAATTATAGTTAGTTGTTATTGTTATTAATAGTAAAATTATTAGGGTCGTGCAGGGTGAATCAATAACCTCAACTGATATGGTTAGTTAGGTATTAAACTGCAAGGTTTAAGATCATCAAAAGAAATCAATCTTGAAGTAAAACACAGAACACATATTCAGATACATGCATGATTCAGTTGTCCTTGAAAATATACTCTGTAAAAATAAGCTAACTTTCAAAGCATTTGCTGATGGAGGTGCAAGATGATATGGTCATAATTACGTAGTAGGAAGGGGTCATTAAGATACCCTAATTCCATGTCCACTTATATACCGTGTAAATCGTTAAATATCTTTAAAAATGCCTGATTCACTTCATGCAATTTACACGTTTAGGAAAGAAAATAATAAATGCAAAATGACATCGACCGGTATGAATTGGTGAATTTATATGCTAAATGTCAGACTAGTGACAATGGAATTAAGTGAAAACGTCTTGGATACATTCTCCAAATTTCATCAAGGTGCACAATGGCGTCTACAGACTTTGGCTTCAGGAGGGGTGACACACATGATCTTACTTTCATCAATATACTTTTCGCAATGAAGCCAATTTGAGGGCCCCTGTGTACTTTATACTGAGGAGGAGTCGCCCATAAATGGCTTATTTTTGGGGAAAAGTTTTTTATTTTGAGAATACTTTGCGCGTTGTCAGTATTGTCTTCCAATGATATACCTGGTATAATATTGAATAAACAGAGGCTGCACTTCTTTTCCTTGTTAGAAATTTACAAATTTACAAATTGCATCCCTTGCCCCTCCTTCAAATACGCTAAGGATGGTACACTGTACTGTACGGAATTTGACGATTCTGATAAGGACTCGTAATATTTTGTCTACAGATCCATGAACTTTGTTCTAGAATTTGTAAATTGATACCGTTTAAAACATGTTGCTGAGGTGTCACTACTGATCTGACGGTTTGGGAAGGTTGGTTCGAATACCTGTCCATTTGGTGAACTTTTAAATATTATTAATCAATATTATCAAACAGTTCATCTTACTCGCAATTCATGTGGTAATGATGATCGGTAAACAGGACTAACTTAGCAATCAATGGATGATAAGTGGTATATATGATAGTACAATTTGTTTAATGTGATCAAAGAGCTTGAAAGAATGAAAAGGCATCAAAATAATGCTGCAGCAACAAAAGGCATGTCTAGCAAAGCAATGCTCTACCTACAATTTATTTCGCCTCATTTCTGTATTTGCTTAAGCAGCAAATTAAGAGTTTAGTGCAACATGATATGACTGTACCTGGAGTTGCCATTCCGTCCGCGGTGGTAGCTTGTCCCATCGTTGTCACCACTGTTTGTGGTGGAGGTTGCATCGTTGTCACCACTGGTTGTGGTGGTGGTTGTGACGGGGTTTCCGGGTCCGTCGCAGTCGAATCAGAAGTGGTGGTATCAAGGCTTGGTGGTGTTGTTGCTACAACATCGCTTGTTGCTGGTGGTTGTGTGGTCAATGTATCCTGCGCAGTTGACTGCGCTGGTACCACAGTGGTTACCGCGCTTGGAATATAGACTGTAGTAGTAGACAAAACAGCATTTACAAAAACAAAAATAATCATAATGATGATGACAAAAATGACGATGATGGAAATAATGGTAATGATAATTATAATTCTACTACTACTAATGATAATAGTAAAAATATTTCGTGGAACATGAACATTATTTCAAACCTAGGAATTTATTTTTATTGATTTCTTGAACTGATGAGGTAAAGGAGACATTTCGATGGAAACATATCTTTGATAATACTGAGTCTGTTTTGATTGGCACAATCTATCCTTCTGAACATTCAACAACAATGACCCTTAATTGCTGCAGATTTGCATAAAATCGACTAATTCGTTGTCAATTTTCCCACTCTTTATTATGATTATAAAAAACTCCTACCGATGGGAAAGAAGTCCATGCTTGTACTTTCCTGGCCATAGCAAAAATGTCATTATAATTATCTCAAAATAGCATTACGTTCGGAGCCTAGCTATTAGAGCTTAGATAAAGCTATATGATACATGTAAATTCATGTACATCACTTTTAAATGCTGGGTAACGTATTGGACACATACATTAGACGTATTTCTCAAACAATAATAGTTCATTACGTATCGAAGCATAGTCATTCCGGGGAGGGGTTACGGAGATGCTGGCGACAACCATGAACAAAAATGTTCTTTTAACGTGTTTCAGACCCGCTACGGGAATGAGGCTACGCCACTTTTGCCCTAGACTGGATACGCCACTGCTTCAATAAAAAAAGACCTCTTGACGGCCAACTCCAACACTCGATACCAATTTTGACCCTTCCCCGGGCCCTTCCCCCATTCCATGTTAAATGTTTTTTCCTCTCAAACTTACCATCGTAGTTCAGAATGAACCCGTTTCCTGAAGACAGGCTCTCAAACCAAACCGTAAAAGACGAGATCGGATCAGATATCCATGTTCTCCGTGAGGTGAATGTCTCGTTCATGCCCCCCGCAGAGATCGTGATGACGTCACCGGGATTGATATCGAATGCGGGGAAGGTGATCCGGACTTGTTCCATGGAACCCAGTGTTACTGTCCACTCCTGGCGTTCATTGGAGCCGTACAGACCTGGGTAGTTGAATGACGTCAGTGAACCGCTGGTACCAGTCAGGGGGAAACCTTCGGACCCAAGACGAGCTGAAAACATGATTAATAACAACAATTATTTTGTGTTACTAAGCTGGGGGTAATCACATGAGTATTCTTCCTGCTCTTCCTGAGTGCACCGCCCCACCCCAAGTTAAAGACTTAGAGACTTCGGTGGTAAACGCTTTATAAACAACGTTTTTAATATTATTATTATTATTAAAACTAGGGGGGGGGGGGGTGGACAAAGAGAAAAAGGAAGTATACAGGAAAAGGATGAACTTAATTGTTATCATTATTATCATTTATTTTAATACAGTTTTCTTTATGTTCTTGTTTGTCACAGAATCTTTGGACTATGTCCCCCACCTGTCAAAAAATCCTGGATCCCCCATAGATGATATTCAAATTATTATGTATTGACTGCATGTTCCGCTCTTACTTAGTAAACCGCCTTGTAGATTGAACTTGCAATTTATGTTTCATTCTAGTGTTGCCCTTATGGTGTAAAGTAAGCTATGCTGTAATAATTTGGTGAAACTGTTCGATTCTTACTTGTCAATGAGTAAATGGCCAGGTTATTTGAACTTAATAATTTTGTTCAAGTGTTTTCTTCTTATGGTACAAATTTAATTATATTGGAATAATTTTAAATGTTTAATTCTTACTTGAGTAAACCACCCGGTAATCTCCCGTTCCGCCACACAGCTGGAATGGATCATTCCCACACACTTCAGCGCAGAGCGAATCGTCGACGAGAGCACCAAAATCTGATAAATTGTTTCCACAGTGATTCTTGTCCCCACCCACTTGCGAAGAGCCAGCATAGGCTTTCTGGAACACCCGGCACAGGTTAACGAAGTCATGTAGCGTTTGGGAATTGTCTGTATAACCCACAGGCGTTGAGCTCTCGTAGCAGCCTTCGTAGTAGGGCACTTAATTGGAAAGAATACAAGTATTCTTAACTATATGCATTATTATAATACAGCAGCATGTCTCTATACACTATGTAAATAAAAATGAAGAGTTTCATTCCAAAAGGAGCTAAATCCACTTTGGGTACTGCTGAGTAGATCGCCTTTAAAAAAAAAAATCTCCACTTTCCCTTTAGCCATGTATCTTCATGTTGTTATATATGTTAAAGGTGTCACCCTTGACCAATAATATATGATAAGAAAAAAATCTACCACTTTTTTCTAAATTCTAATAAATTTCTAGATTTTAAATTTTAGTGGATTTAGCTCCTTTTAGAATGAAACATGTTATTGTACCTAAAAAAAAATCATATTTTCTCATTAAAGTCACTGAAATTTTATTTAAATTTAGCACCAAAACTTTCCTTTAAAATAATAATAGTGAAATCACAACTAAAACAACTTTTGAAAAGAAAGTAAACAATATATCACAGTTTCATTCCAAAAGGAGCTAAATCCGTTCAATTCCAAAGGAGCTAATTCCATGTTTCACTCCAAAAGGAGCTATATCCACGAAATCTAAAAATTTGATAAAAATCAGAAATAACTGGTAGATTTTTTTCTTGTTATCATATATTGTTGGTCCAGGGCGACACCTTTAACATATATACCAACAAAGGTACATGGCTAAAGGGAAAGTGGAGAAATAAAAAAGTTGATTTACTCAGAAGTTCCCAAAGTGGATTTAGCTCCTTTTGGAATGAAACCGATTTGGATTTAGCTCCTTTTGGAATGAAACATGATGTTGTACCTAGGTTTGTTCATACTTCCTGGTGAAATTTTAGAATGGGATATTGTGCATTTTGTCCCCATGTATGAAATCATTATTTTAAGACAAAAAACTCAATTTTGATGAAATATGGATTTAGCTCCTTTTGGAATCAAGCTCTTCAAATCCTTTTAATGTTTTATTGACACGGTTATTGTATTAATCCAAAAGTTATCTTCATTATTTTACATTTGTCAGAGACATGTTAAATACTGGAATCCTATTGTATACTGTATTTTATGGCTGGTTTGTCCAAACATCAAGTGTAACCTCTTATTTCACTATGAACCATATTTTCTTTTTCTTTCTTTCTTTCTGTCCTTCTTCTTTTTATTTTCTTTTGTCTCTCCAGAATCTTCTTTTTCTTTGCATTCCTTTTACTATATCAATTGAATTACTGAATGTATTAACTTCATTTTTGCCTTTTTTACATTGTACTATTTGCATGTATTTGCATGTCGCAATTCGTATTAGTAAATTTAAGATGTGTCAGCTTTTAGCTGTGACATTATTGTTTTATATAAAATAACCTTATCAATTCAAATCAATTCAACAGTGTCCGTCTGAAGTGCATGTATACAAGAAGTCATCCTGTTAAAAAGTAATTTAACATAACATTTATGTCAATTCTTACGTGCGCAGAACACAGCAGCCGGTCTGTTTGAGGCACATGTCCCCCCAGACCACGTGACGTCGGGGCAATTGGCGATGTTGGTCTCATCGCCTACGCAACTGGCGCTGAAAAGGACGATGTCGAGGGATCCTCCTGACGCAAAGCTGAAGTCATCCACCGCACCGACCTTGAGAGCACCATCTCGAAACCCTGAAAGAGAGAGGTCGAAACAGTCATGGCGTTGTATTATACTTTTGACAGCTCGCGACGAAGAAAACATGTGTGAGAGATTTGGCGAGATAGACAGATAGCTAGAGCTAGCTAGATATATAAATACATATTATATATACATATATATATAAATATATATATTCGTAGAGAGAGAGAGAGAGAGAGAGAGAGAAAGAAAGAAGGCAGAGAGAAAGAAAGAAGGCGGAGAGGGAATGGGGGCAGAAGAGAGAGAGAGAGAGAGATAGAGAGAGCGAGAGAGAGAGAGAGAGAGTTATAGTGTAGATTCTAAATGACGCATTGTATCTGCTTTTAAGAGGTGGCAAAGAAGAGAGAGAAAGAGAGAGATAGAAGGAGCGAGGCATAGTGTAGGTGTTAAATTACTTAAGTATTGCATGTACTTTTACCGGGGAGCAAAGAAAGAGAGAGAGAGAAAAAAAAAAGAGAGAAAGAGAGAGGGAAAGATGGATGGCAGACCACCAGCAAGAGAATGAAGAAGAAAGGCAAATTAGTATATATATATACCGTGTGTCTCAAAAAAAACGTAACACTTTTGAAATGGTTGCCAAATTGAGCATATATAATTTTATGAAAAAATGTCTATATGTATGGAAAGCTAAAGGACCAACCTTTCATATGATATGAAAAAATTAAAAAAAAAATCATGCTTCGATGGACAGTGTTCACTTAAGTGTGTGTGTGTGTGGGGGGGGGGGGGGGTGGGCGGTGGTGTTTCGGGATTGATAAATAACACTGAAAAAGGAATGGTATTCGAGGTATTCAAAATATCCTTTTGATTCAAAATATCCTTTTGATCCATCGATCATGAATATCTCATATCGACCTTATTTTGTAAGTTACAAGTAATTTACCTGTCCAAAATTGGAAGGAAAAATCCTGCGCAGGCCCATTTTCATACCTCTAACTTAAGTGAACACTGTCCATCGAAGCATGATTTTTTTTTAATTTTTTCATATCATATGAAAGGTTGGTCCTTTAGCTTTCCATACATATAGACATTTTTTCATAAAATTATATATGCTCAATTTGGCAACCATTTCAAAAGTGTTACGTTTTTTTTGAGACACACGGTATATATATATATTTTTTTTTTGGGGGGGGGAGGGGGGGGGGGGAACTGGAGAAATAAACTCTTTGGGAATCGTCATGACTAGTACGTGAGAACTATAAGCCATGGCTCAGTGGTAGAGGAGTGGCCTCGTGACCGGGAGGTTCTGGGATCGAAATAAACTCGATGCACTTTTGCTCTTCGGTAAGGCATTACACTTCATTACCGAGTCCATTGTAGAGGACTTCAAGCCTTTGGTCCCCTTGGTCGCTTACTTCCAACCATACATATGCTTTTTATTTGTATAGCAGTCAAGTAAAACAAACCAACACACTAAATCAAACCAAATAATCAATAACGGCGAAATCATTCTTACCGAGTTGTTTGCAGACGACGTCAGCATTTTCGATGTCGAATCCGTCAATGCAGACGGTCCCGTATATGTTGTTGTACTCCACCTCGACCCGACCTGAATTCGCTGCACCACCCCGCAGCCTTACATCTCCATCTGTAATTATAATAGATATTCATTTATTCATGGTTTATTCCATTTTGTAAGAAGCAGCCATTGACTTTCATGCTCACAATGTACAAATGCATTTAAATACATATGAATACACGTTCAATATAACTAATGTACAATAAAATATACATTTAACCATGAAATGAGAAATTCCATTAAATAATGAATATACTGATGAACGGACAAAATGTTACAATAAGAACATAAATCGATGGAGAGAAATAAGGTTGTAACAAGTAGTTCACCGGCTTCTTATTTTTAGAGCGCCCACATAGCCCTCATGCTGTGTACTCGTTTCGCTTCAACATTATTAGGGACATTTAGATGTGCACGTCGAAATAGTGGACTGCTACGTGTGACGTCCTTTTAAGGCAGTGACAGTCCACTATGTCGACGTGCAAATCTAAAATTCCCTATTACCCGGATGTAAGTGAGCGGCCAAAGTAATACTATCAAGTACCCAATTACAATCGTAGGACAATCGTAGATTAATGAGTTTCAAAAGGCCATTGTATTCACAATATCCAGGATGAATAATGTTGCTAATTAATTGATATTTCCTTTTGCATAGCATAATACACATGCTTTAAATAATTGTAATGTTATACGAGACGTATGCTGTATCGGGCATTAACTTGTTAATATATGAGTTTGTTTTGAAAATAAATGGTAATTGTAAATACATACCCGCTTCTAGTCTACGCTATCAAAACATGAAAGGACTACGAACAAAGATGTGTTATAATGTGGGTAGTTTTGAAATATGTGTCTTTGGATGGGATCATATTTAAATTATAACAATCGTGAAAATAGGAAGACTTTAGTAACTGATTTGAAAAGGATGTAACACACTAAAAAAGAAAGCAAACAAGTTTCGAGTCCATGGTTCTGTATTAATTGCAGGCATACATCTATTTCCAAAGCAGACCATTTAATTCAAGACATTTTCTTGTATCTTTGCTACCCCCTTATAACCTACTTCCATCTTTTTATCTCCCTGTCTAATCTCCTCTTCCTGTCTTCACCCCTCCCGATATCAATCTTTATCTCGGTCTATTGTATTAAAGCATACCTCTTTATCATTTAAATCTTCAATGTCCACCTACGGTTTTTAATTTAGGTACAAGTTTAATTTTATTTTCCACAAAATCACATAATCCTCTGGTATTAATGGATCTGAAATCGTACACGTTAATGGTCGAAAAAGCATACAAATCATCAAAAGGTGCAAAATTGTCAGTGAAACATAATTTGTTAAAAGAGGCACATTTTTCGAAAACAGGGAATTAAAAAAAATAATACTGTGGTTACGTTTAAAAAAAAAAGTTTGCCAATTACAAACGGTCAAACATAAATAACATCCCATAAAACGTAAAGCATTCAAAACAATTCAGCTTGAATTGATGAGGAAGAATACATATACATCAACACAAAATCAATAGTTGATTCACTTAGTAGAAATACATGCATGTATGTAATCTAAACCGTCTGAGAGAGATAGGTGTTTCTTGGGATCATATTACCCTATGCTGTTAATGAAATTTGATGCACAGCAGCCATTTGATACAATGACTTAAATAATGTCGTTTATACCTCGGTTAAAGAGCCGTTAATTGCTCGTTCAGTTTCATAACTGAACTGAATGGGAGTCAATGCTCACAATTAATATGTGAAACTAAACAACCTTTTCAGTTTATAAATTCCTATTATATCCCGTTTTTTACCGGATACTACTAATTACTCCCTATATTTCTATAACAATACATTCACAACTATATCATGGTGATTTGGAAATTAAGGAGTACCCAAAATGATTGGCGAATACATTAATTACTATCAGCAGTATACATACGCGGAAAGGTTGAACATTACAGTGCCTGGTATAGGCAGGTACATTAGCAAAGCCAAACACCGTTTCATGGAGTGGCAACTGACTTTAATTTAACAGATCTTATAAACAACATTTGTATTCCGGGGAGGGAGGGGGGGGGGGGGGGGAGAAGATATAAATATAACTAGCAGAAAAGCGCCTGTACATTTGAAAGAAGTGTGAGGTCTAGTAAAGTTGAAAATTATTGTTGGACATTCTCTCTATCATTCTATTTGTAAGCAAATGGAAAAAGCTGCAACAAACTGCCATTGATGCTCCCACACTCCTCAGCTTCAAACGAGAACTATCCAACCTGGGTTTTTAAATGGGTTCCTTAACCCTGACACACCACACTATCTACGGGATCTTCATCACCACGATGGCGAGGTGTGGCCTTCAAAGTATATTCAAGGTATATTCTGTTGCGAAAGAATATGATAGTAGCAATATCACAAGAAAATCAGTGCTTTTAAAATGCCCTCATTTAATATCCAAACACAAATAAAATACTTCAGAATTTTGAAGCAGATTTCAGAGTATGTTGTCCCAAGTTTCAGAGTATGTTTTACAGTTTGCCTATATACCCATACAATGGTCTTTCCTGGTTTATGATTTTCAGCAAGGTCATTACAAACCTCACCATGCTCAAAATGCATAACTATTCTTACAATGTACATACCAAAGAATGAACCTTTCCCTTAATTTCTAGACAGTTTCTCACACAATGGAATCACATGACAAATCCACTACCATGCCAAGTTGCGTGTAACTCTTTATTACCTTATGTCACGTTATTAAACTTTCGTTACGTGTTTCTACATGCATTTTTGGTTTCTATCTGTAACAAATTGAATAGTTCAGATTAACGGTTGCGAGACAGATTTTCAATAAAACTACGTACCATTACGTATGTCCTTGTTCATTCAAGTGTTATTGTTGTTGTCATTTTAGTACGCCAAAGTAGGTCAAAATAAGGGTAAACGGATATACAAACGTGTGCGTGATTTATATATACATCCTATTTACAGACGCAATTCATTTTCAGTTCAATTCAATTTCGGTGTTATCGTTAAAAAAAAGAACGTGGCAATAGTCCGGAGACTAATATTGTCACATTAAAAGTAATATACAAGAAAACATGAAAAAAGGGTTATAAATAGTACCTTTACATAATAGTTCGTTCAATAACAACCAAAACGAAGAACGTGCCTTCTTTCCTAGTGCAACGTCTCATGCAGCACGGAACGAGCAAATTTGAACTTTGAAACCTCCACATTTTAATAAACAACTGACATACACGAACAATTTACTTGCTTTATTATTCATATTTACCCTTGAAAGGTTTTTTGTATCTATACAAAGGATAGCCTTATTCTTTATTCGACACGGAATATGTACACAGGGATATTTTTTCAGGCAGCTTCACAAACTTTGAAAGACATAAAATTCCTGACGTATCATCATGCGTTGAAAACAGGCATTTAATGAAAATAAGTACAATCATGCTACGCTATGGAATTTAGTATTGTATGAAGGAGTAGCATGTTTGTCAAATATTAAATACCACACGAAAATATAGTTTTATGTATTACCCTACATTGAAGGAAAAGGTATGAAAGTAATATTTGTGATATTAGGGCATGTCTATAGACTTTCTTTGTAGGTTACATTACTACTATGCAAACATAATGCGAAAGCGTACAGACTAGTCTATTAAAGTTAAGCCTGTTGGACACGGGGCGTCATTTTGAACGTGTTATTACATGGTTAATCGACTCTGTAAAGGCAGTGGTAAGGGAATTCGCCCTGTTTATTTCACAATCACTTTATGTGTTCGACGTAACACTCTGACACGGCGCCTCTAGAGAACCACACAAGTCAATGACGTAGCTGGTTACGTCAGGTAATCGAAAAAATATCTTATCTCAAACTACAGTAGTCGAGTCTTGTTCAACGTCACTCTGACAAGTCTTTTCATCCTTTCATTCTCTTCCTTTACCCCCTTGATGTCTTGGTTTTGTTTTGTTTTGTCTTGTTTTTTGATGAGTTTCCCATTTGCTCATCTGATGTTTGTTCATCTTGGTGCACTTTGAGAAATCAGGCTGGAAAAACGCCGCCCTCGTACCAGTGGTCATCGCTGGAGGAGCAAGAGTAAAATAATTTCACAAACGGGTTTGGGGGAGCCTTCAAGAGGAAAACGCACGGTGGGTCGCCCATCAACGAGTTACATAGATCAGTTAGAAAAAAGACACTTGTTGTTTCCCAAGACAGGAACTCCCAAAGATCATGGAGAATAGAATTGAATGGGGGAAAAAAATTGTCAAATCGGTGCGGGTATGCTCGACCAATATATCACGTATATCAGTTGTTGTGATAGCAGTGGCGTAATGAGCAAAAATGTTTGGGGGGGCTGACCAAAAAAAAATCCCCAGCACCCCACTGTTACATGCAGGCCCCGCTGAACGTTTCGCAAATTGGTGTCTAGGGGCGGAGCCCCCATGGCTCAAGGGGTATGGGCGGATGGGGTATGGGGTATGGATCAGTGGCGGATCCAGGAATTTCTTACCGGGGGGGGGGGGGGGGCACAAAATGGCATGAGGTTAAATATATGTAAAACGATGAAGCGACAGAACGAGGCTTTAGCGGCGAGGGAGCGGAGCGACCAAGCGGGGGTGGGTCTTTGAGGGGGTTCTGGCCCCCTCCCAGAGTAAGAAGCATTTGCAATTTTAGAACCATATTAGACGCATTTTCAGGCACTTCCTGGAGTAATATGACGTAAAATTGCTTTTTCCTACCCCTTTCAAGAGTAGGGATCTTTTGCAATTTGAGAACCACATTTGGCGCATTAATGTCCACCGGCACTTCCTGGAGAAAAAAACGAGGCCTTCTTGATCTGTCACGTCTTGAGACGTTGTATGTGCTTTGATGCTGCACAATACACAAAGACGGTGGTCCGGTACTTCATCAGTAGTACTTGCAAAAATTTTCTCGAGTGTATAAACTGTGTCGTTATTAGGGGCGTCGCTAGATCTTTGTCAGTGGAGGAGTGCATGGGGAGGGTGTAGAGGCCACCGATTACCGACAAAACGAGCAACCAATTACCAACAAATATATCAAAGCCAATGTCCAAATGTCTACAAATTTAACCCTATAAACCCGGGACCAGGAACTAAGTTATTTTTCAGTCTCTCCCCTCCAAACTTTGACACTTCATTAAATTATTAGAGAAAGAAGACGATCCGTTGTACCGTTCTCGACTCTTAATTCTTGTTTGGATCCAGTTCCCCCCCCCCCCCCCGTCCCGCGCGAAGCGCGGCATTTTTGACGTTTCAATAAATTATTACTCTGAATTCATTTTCGCCCATCCCGCGCGAAGCGCGGAAGCTTTGACGATTCATTCAATTATTACTCTTAAACCTTGTCTGAATTCATTTTCGCCCATCTCGCGCGAAGCGCGGAAGCTTTGACGTTTTTAATAAATTTTAACTCTTAATCCTTGTCTGAATTCATTTTCGCCCATCCCGCGCGAAGCGCCGAAGCTTTCACGTTTCATTAAATTATTAGAGAAAGAAGACGTTTCGTTATATCGTGTTCTTGTTTGAATTCATTTTCCCGCCTCCCGCGCGAATTCATTTTCGCCCATCTCGCGCGAAGCGCGGAAACTCTGACGTTTCATTAAACTATTACTCTTAATCCTTGTCTGAATTCATTTTCGCCAATCCCGCGAGAAGCGCGGAAGCTTTTATGTTTCATTAAATTATCAGAGAAAGAAGACGATTCGTTGTATCGTGTTCTTGTCTAAATTCAGTATCCCCCCCGCTGCGCGGAAGCTTTGACACTTCATTAAATTATTAAAGAAGGAAGACGATTCGTTATACCGTTCTCGACTCTTAATCCTAGTCTGAATTTAGTTGCCCCCCCCCCCCCCTCCCCGAAGCGCGGAAGCTTTGCCGTTTCATTAAATTATTAGAGAAAGAAGACGATTCGTTGTACCGTTCACTACTCTTAACCCTTTGAGTGCGAGCCCGCGCAAGGCGATTGTTTCCCCTGTGACGGAGCGATTTCGGTTACATCGCCAGTAATGGAAACTTTGGCGGTGCTTTTTACTTTCATTGCTCATTGCGCCTCATTCAGTCATTTTCGTGCTTTTTAGTAAATGTAAAAGTGAAAGATCAGACTTTTTTCTTTCTAAAAATATAAGTTTTGTTCATCAATACCAAAAATAAGGTCTGTTATTATTGAGGGAAATTGCCGTCTTATTTTGCTGAAGCTTCACGTCTTTCCTTTTCAATACACTCGCAATACAAATTGCGTAAGCACCGCCGCACGCGCAGATCGGTCGATACCTCCATTCATTTCCCCATTGTCAATGATTGTCGTCTGCTAAAGCTCGGCCGATTATCAACCGAGCCATAAATAATAGGCTTTAGCCTTCGTTTTACATTGGTTTTCGACACATTTTGTAACTTTATTCTGACCAACTTTATGCCATGATCTACACTAAATGCCCTTTCTTTTAAATGTGCAAATCAAATATAGGAATATTTGGGAAATGAATTTTGAGATGAACATTGTTTTATTCTCGAAAACAAAAATAATATTTACTTTGAATGCCTTCGAATCGTTTCTCATGATTTGAAATATTCATTTAGTTTTAGTTTTTGCCTCCAGCTTAAATTTGTTTATTTTTTCTTTATCTATACATGGCTTTTAGAACCCTGTTTTGATATGAGGTTGCTGTATCAGAATTTTTGTACGCATATTTGATTTGTTTTGTTTGTAATGGAAAGAGCTAAATGAATGACAGAGATTAGAACAAAATCATAATTCATCACAATCATCTCTCTTTCTATCTATTTATCTATCTATCTCTGTCTTTTCTGTCTCTCTCTCTGTCTCCCTCTTCCCCCTCCCTCTCTGAATACGTCATGAATATCATGAAATTGGAATTGTGCTTCAGTGAGTTTTATTTCCGCATCGCGTTGTTGTTTTTTTTTCTTTCTTTTGAAAGGGTGTGGCTAATAAGGAGTTCATTCTTGGTAGTCTCATGTTCGTGGCTATACCGCCGGGGTTTCTCAAGACAAGAGTGATATTCTGTGGGGAGAGAGAGGAAGAGTAAGGGATCGTTTTTCAGGACATAACATTTGAAAATTTCATATGCCCGCTCAAACTAAGACCGGCTTTAGGTTGATCAAGATATTTTACTCAAACCTGCTCTAGAATGGTTACATGCCCTCGTACTATAAGTTAGAGTGGTTGTTTGTATTGCCATGTAGATCGACCTATTGACCTACGTTTAGGCTTACATCCTCTTCTTTCAAAACGGTAAACTTCAAGAGTAGTTACTTCTTTACAATCTTTTGTTCCTCTTAGGGTGGGGGATAAGCCTTTCATAAAAGAGGTCCCTACATGAATGATTCGCTAAATTGGTCAAGTTTATAAAATGAACAGCGTATTGTCATGTAAATACCCTACATCGATAAGGCTTAGATTAAGATGAAAAAAATGCCCCACGGTAGGGTAGATATATATAAATAAGTAATCAGGGTCGAAATAGAACTGATAAAACGACCCGTAATACGAATATCTGAAATGCAGAAGGGTGCATAACGGAACTTGGAAGTAACGTCAAGCAAGAATCCTGGCAAGAATATAGAACGGACGCGCGCGTACGCGTCCGTCTCCAGCTGTACGGGTATTTCGGTCCTTTTTTTCGAACCGAACACTAACTTAGAGTAAAGTTGAAATGATATCACTTTTTTCTCGATTTTTTTCTACGTAACTATATATTTTTTTTAATAGATGAGATGAATGAATATATCTAAATAATAGTGCAATGAACTTTAGCACATGATAGATAATAATAAGCTGGAAAACTTTGTCAACATATTAGGGATATATCTCGGCTTCTGTAGAAGCCCGTCGTCACAGACTTAACTACTCGCTCGGCTTCTGTAGAAGCCCGTCGTCTCCAAAGTGTTAATCTTGTCTGAATTTAATTTCCCCACTGGGCCCCTTGATAAACATGTAAGTATGGAACGCCCGGCAGTCCTTGTCAAAGTTGCTTCTGGAAAAGATTTTGTTTACTAGTGTTACTGTTAGTGCTGGCCACGGCCCCTTATTGACTATAAAAAACATATGCTCTTCCTGGCCATTTGGGAATGTGTCAGTTTGCAACAGAAATGGAGAAACCCGCATTTTGTTGAAAATCATGTGATATCACGAACATTTATACATCACTTGTATATGGAATTGAAAATAAGTCATGGTTCATTTTCATTTGGGCCCCCCCCCCACCAGTACGCCAGTGTGTGATAGTAAACGTAATAAAGTTATGTTGTTTCACTCGCCACAATCTCTATACTTTTCGAACTGTTATCTTTAATTATGTCTTTTATACAAAATCACAAACCTAGTATTATGTTATGTGTTTCTATTTATGGTAAATGAATATCATTTTGAATTGAACTGAACTGGGCTATGAGGAAGTAAAACTAAATCAGGAACAAGTCATCTTGAGAGTTGTCTGGGATTAAGAATCGGGGACACCTCATTCAAGTATGAGACAAACTTACGTCACGTGACGTCGGGTATCGGTCAAAATATCGAGGTTAAACAATCAGCTTATCTGCACTAGTTTGGCCAGGAGAGATTAGACCTCCCTGTTTGATTTCTGGCAGGTGGTTATGTCATTAAAATCAACTCTCAATTAACATAAGAAAAAGGAGACCATGGGGGAGTCAACGGGTATCGCTTAGGCATTGTTGGCTGTATATAGGGCGCAAGTCGCAACAAGTGGTGGAGGGTTACTCAAATCTTTTAATCCTATTCGACGTAGCTATTGATTATCAACATAATTTAATTTTTAAGCGCAGAAAACACGTACTGGAGGAAAAGAGATTTGACAGTAAGGAAATCGACAAACTTCCGACAGGCACAAAATAACAACAATTACCAACAAAATAAATAAATGAAATACGAAAAGCAAAATATATAAACGAGGCATTCAGTAAATTGTGCATTTAACATATGAAATAATAATGTTTTGCTTACGAATAATAAAATCCGAGTTTCGTAAGGAACAGTGGTGATTTTAGTGCGCTATATACAAGGAAGTACCATAGCGCTTACAGTGTTAACGACATAGGAAAGAGACAAGAAGTAACTCAGTGCACAGGGATGGGTTTTGGGAGTTATTTGAATTTGGTGAGATTTTCTACACTGTATTGTTCGAATTGAGCATGGTGTATTATTCCTAATTTCGGAAGCTGTTACACCCAGTCGTAAATCGTAAAAACAACTTTTTGGTATCGAATAGAAAATACCAAGTACCAACATTAATCAAGTGATTAATCCGGTATTGGTCACTTGAATGAACTAAGACTGGTCATAAATTTATCAAGTGCTCGAGTCAAATTCTAAGTACTTGAGTTCTAATTACTTTCGCTGTTTCATGTAGTATTACATGCTTCTATGCCTAGAATACGGAAATAACTACAAGTATGTATAGGTCTACAGACGCATTAAAGCCTACATGTACATCATACTATATTTATGCCAGTAAGGTCACAAATTATTTAAAAAGTATTAATCAAACTCGCTGGATGATTATATCTAATTCGTAGAAGACTTTTCTATGCGTTTAATACATTTGGTAACACATGTCTCGAACGAAATTTAACTTCTTGTTATGAATGACTTCTATCTGTAGTGTACACACCATGCAGGGCTACAACCTACATGTATGTATAAAATTGGGTTATCGCGCAGAAAGCGAGTGTTTCTGGTTTTTAGTAAATAGAGTTAATTATAATCAAAATTGTAGGAGGTGGGAAAGAAAACTAAAACTAATACGCAGGCATACAGGAGATAGGAATTTACAGTATTCGATTTGACAAAATTTCGGGTTCGAAACCAAGTCGATACGCTAGTGCCCTTTAGTAAGGAATGAATCCTCATTACTAAGTCTTTCGGGGAGGACTTTAAGCCGTCGGTCCCCTGGTTGCTTACTTACAAGCGTACACATGTTTTCTTGGCAGTTGGGTAAAACTAACCATCTAACCATCAGCACAAATAATTATTAGCTTGGTTTTGAATCGTTTCCTTTTCTTCATTTGCTGAAAACTTTTCAATTTCAACCAATAATTTTGTGTTCATCATTTATATCAAGAATTAATTGCACATGGTCACATGTTATTTTCACATTACAATGACCTTTGACCTTTGTGGTCATGATTCACAACCTAATAAGGAATACGTCGAAGACACGTGGTAAACAGCTCAAAGACATACCTCTGAACGGATGTGGTTGCGATTTATATTTCGGAAACAAAGGAAGTGAAGTAGCTTAATATTTGAAATCTATTACTACTCAGGGGAGGGTTAATAAACTGAATTAAATCCTGTCTTTATTATGAAAATTCGGAGACAAGATTAACTCACATGTTATTACCGCATATTTACTCTGCGCAACTCATTTAGAACGTAGAAAACAGATGAGTTGTGGTCATGTAACTGCAATGCGAAGGAAACTATCTGGGAGTTATTGGAAAGGTTGATCATGTAGCACATTAGTATGAGGTTTTGGAATCATCAAAGTGATTAAAAAAAATTATTTGACTCAGTCTTGCCAAGAGTCACAGGTAAAGTACAAAGAAGCAAAACGTGATATGATTATGATTTTTTAAATAAATGAAATTAGATCAATAAATTAGATAAGTGAAATAGTGTTCAGGATGATGGAAACTGCGTGGAATAAATGAAAGGCTCTTCATCTTATAGCAGAAGTGACGAAAATGAAATAAAAGCCACATATTCACCATGCTAATACCATCATTCACAGCTCAAAATATATTTGTCAAATCATAAAAGGCCTTATAATATTACAGTTATTGATAATCTGCATGTATAAAACCTAATGTTGATACAACATTTTAAATATATATATGTCCTGCGTCATTCGAGATATATTTCAACGATTTCTCACAAGATGTTATTCCTTGCAATCGATTTTGATAAGAGGAAAGGTCGAGGCGTTCTACTTCCTCAATTTGCGACTTTCTAATCTGTGCCAAGTTATTGCAACTCACGTGCGCGAGATATATCCAACCAAAATCCAATACTACGTATTGTGATTTGATTTAATCATATTTTTCTTGGCTCTGCATAACAAACAAGCATGATAGCAGCGAGTACAGATATATCTATATATTAATTGTATTTCCAGCAACAGAGATGATCTTGCATGCACAAGAAGCGAGGTTTCTACATGTACAGCAAGTAATTGGTATACGTAGTCTCATTTTCCATTTCTATAGCTAACCGCCTCCCATATGGCTGCCTAATCGATTGATCAAAAGATCAAAAACATTTCAGTTGAGAAGGGAAGAAGATGATATTGAGTGTTCTATTACGAATGTTCCACATCTGAGGTAATTTTAGTGAAAAGAGTTCAGTATTATAAATATAGAAATATAGAAATACATGTGAAGTTATGCTACAGAGTGGATTACTCAATCCAGACAGAATTCATACTGACTGAAAACAAATGATTGTTAAATCTTGACTATATCCTACTAAGAAATTGAATAGTATATGCCCATGATCTACTTATCAGCTTAACAAGTCACACTAATTTGAATTCTTAAGCTGTTCACATGGGGGTCCCAGTATAAGTAAAAGCATTCTACAAGTCTTTTGTGGTTGATATATCTTCCATTGTGCCTTTCCTTGGGGTTATTTCCTTGTTTCATAGCGGATGAGTACTGTTTAGAAGATCACTACTACATGTACTACTCCTACTACCACCACTCCTAATACTATTCCAAATGTATTATAATTACTACTACTACTACTACTACTACTACTACTACTACTACTACTACTACTACTACTGATACTAATATCATTTGTATTATGATTATTATTGCTATCATTATTATTACTACTACTACTACAACTACTACTATGACTACTATCACTAATTATTATACCACTACTACCACTTATTATTCTACTACTACCATTACTTCTACTACTCCCACTACTTCTACCACTGCTACTAGTACTTCTACCAATACCGCCACTACTACTAAATCTACTACTTACATGTCTGCTATTACTGATACAGGTACTATCACTACTACTACTTCTACTACTACTACTACTACAACTACTACTACGACTACTATCACTAACTATTCTACCACTACTACCACTTATTATTCTACTAATAATATTACTTCTACTACTCCTACTACTTCTACCACTGCTACTACTACTTCTACCAATACCACCACTACTACTAAATCTACATGTACTTCTATTACTAATACATGTACTACCATTACTTCTACTACTACTACTACTACTACTACTACTACTGATAATAATAATAATACAAACAATACTACTGTTACTACTAATTCTACTACTTCTTCTACTGTTGCAGCTGCTGTAGCCGTTGAAAACGTTACCACACGTATTACTTCTAAAGTTAATATCTGACAAATTTTCTACATAATATGAACTTAAAGTAATCCTACTTTCGTAATCTGATAATTGCACCCAATTATTCAGAGAAAACGTTTATAAATACTAATACCGTTATTTTTGATACTACCACTAATAAAAGGTAATGAGTATAGTAAAGTTTGAATCGAAGTGTCATTACATTTGCAATAATTATTAAAGCGATATATTCCAAATCGAGGACGGTTAATAACGATGCACTTCACTTTTATCCATATATGAATTTAGACAATATTACGAATAATTTAAGTTCTCATTATATTATAATGGCCTCATCGTTATCACCATCATCATCATCATCATCTTCATGATATAAATATTATCTAGTGATAATAATAATCATAATAAACATATTAATAATGATAACATTAATAATATTAACGATAATGATAATGATGATAATAATATTATAAAACATAAAGGACCATAGTGCTCTCAAAACAATTTAATTTGAAAAGAAATATAACAATTCACACACTCAGGGACATTATATTGCTGAGTGAATTAGTATGTATTCACAGATCTTTCGAAAGAGGCAATACAGATATTTTTCCTCTCTGATAGAAGATTGGATGTTATTCTACGTTTTCGAAACAGCCACTGCATATTGTCAGCGTATATAAATTATACTTGTACATGATACTTACTTACTTAACTTTACTCAACTCAATATGATCATACATACCTGCTGCATGTGTGAATACGGCCAGTCCACAAATGATGACAATCAAATGAAGAAAGAAATTCATATTTGTTCTTGGGCACCTTTCTGCCATCTTTCTTATGATATGAATATATCTCGATTTTAACATAAAATCCCACTGACTCCAAGTCTAACCCGTGGTAGTAGTTCAACCGCTCAACATAAACAAACTTTCAAAGTGCATACGCCCATGGACATTCATATATACACCATGCACTGCAATAGGCAATTCAACTTTTCCATGCTTCTTCAAAATATCCACAAATGCTTGGTTCTTCAAAAGGTGTGATGGCAAGAATTGAGTCAGTACTTTAAATGTGTAAATGAAGAGAGAGATACTCGTTATGATTCCACAACGGTCCGTTTCGAATGCAACGCTGTTTTACACTGTGGATTGGAGAAGACTGACTTTCAACCGCTCGCAACGAATGGATACCGATGTTAATACGTAAGGGCCGTGGGTTTGCCATATTTTTTCCGCGGCGTCACGGTGTCACCGTTAACTTCAGGTGGGACCGTCCCATTGTATTCGGGCATCCAACCACGCCCTAGGCAGGCACAATGCTTGGGGTTCGGGACAGCAAAGAACTCGGAATTCTTTTCAATTCGTCATCGGCTTTTATCGATGTGTATTCAGGCAGGAGCACTCTGTTGGATCAGTATTTACATGTACAACTAGGGTGGCTTCACTGTGTGTAATTCTATCATATTACTAAATTCATAATCCATTTTTGATTTGTCCTTTTCAGAGTTGCACCGGAGGCCCACTTTAATGGTGTCAGGAAAAAGGAAACGCCTCTTCTGCTTTGGGTGTTCACGGGCATGATATAAAGACTTGTGAAAATAAAGCTTTACACACAAACACACACACACGCACGCATTCACATTTATTTATATATTTATTTATATACAGTGTATATATATAATAATTAAAACCATGAAGTAAAATCCTTGAGACAAGTCTTTCTTCACCATGACCAGTGTCGATTTCATTTCTTTAGATGTATATATATATATATATACATATATATAATTATTATTTAGAGTCATATAAATAAATACTAATAACTGGTTGCATCCTAATTGTTAAAGCTGACGAGGCCTTGTCACTGATCTGCCCTTTTATATGACTTACTTGACTTATGCCGTCCACGAAGGCAAGAGGCCTCGTGATGGATTCTGTATGATGATGGTATGCCAAGTATTCCTGTCTGCAGCCAGTCTTGATGCATCTGTCATCCTTGATATGGATCTTGCTTTGCAGTCCTCTGAGATGCAGTCAAGCCATCTTTTGGGTGGACGGCCTCTGGGTCGATTTGTGACGTTTCCTTCAAGAGTAATTTTTGGGGTATGTTGTGGGTTTTATTCTTAGGACGTGACCAAAATATATGAGTCTTTTAGTGAAGACTTTGTCCATAACATCTTGATCGAGGTTGAGGATTCTTTAATGTGTGTGTTTAGGATCATGTCTAGTCTTGTCACCCCCATTATTTGACGTAGGCATGCCATTTCAAACACTTGAAGTCTGTTGCTATCTTCTTTTCAAACTGTCCACTGGGGGAGACTGGTATTCCAACTACTTTTAATTTGCATCACTTATTAACATGATGTACATTTTGTTCATTATTATCATGAAAGTCACTCTAACTAGTATAACAGCTTTATTTAATACAAATGTTGTTACTTTGATTGATTTAATTGCTCGTCACGTTTTGTCTATTATTACAGACAATTATAAGATCATTCCTTTTGGGCCTATAACTTACAAGCTCAGCTGTCCCCATAGACCTCTCCAAGTTAACTCTTCTACTTAGTTCAGCCTTTTCAACTTAATGCATCTTAACAAATCGATATGAGGTACTCACTTTCTGTTTTTCCGCTAATAGAATCCACGGTATTTGTACCATTTACTTTGTAACATCATTGCAGAATGTTTAAAATATGTGAACTATGAAGCAATAAACTAAATTGAAACTGAAGTATTTAATGAACTAGAAGCTCATAGATCATATGTAATGGTATATGAAAATAAATATCTTGACAAATCTCAATAGAATCATAGTCTCCCCCATTCCGGAAACAATAGACATTGCCCAAGAAAAAAGGCAACTGGAAGCGAGTTTTATGGTGGCGCTCTTTAAGGCTTCAAGGCAGATACGTTGATTAGGAGAGTTTGGCCAACCCGTTTCGAGTTGGGCACATTATGGCGAATATTGCTTTAATGGAATGCATAATACAAATGATGCTGCGACTAATTGAAACCAAGTTAGCCAACTTCTGTTTATAGATGGCTCTGTTCCTTGACAGATACCTTGATGACAACATCGTTCATCAGAATAGGCATGATTTAATCAGAAGTTAGTGTAGCAGTGGCATTTTCTAGGAATAGAGACAACACTAACTCCATTCTTAACCCTAACCCCACCTAATGAAGAAGGTACTCTATGCATATGGTTGCTATATTTATGGCTATTTTGGAAACATGCCTCTACTACTGGTGAAAACAAAGCTTACCATTTTCCCGTTTTATATTATGTATTCCACTGACAAATATCATTATACATACTGTGTGTGTGTGCGTGTATCATGTGTGAACCGATTGTCATTATACAATTATATCTTCAGCCCGTCCGTGTCATATACACAGTTTCCCATAAAGATTGAAGTATATTTCGTTTCACCTCATTTCATAAAACGATAGTGACAATAATAATTATGGGATATTTTTCAATGAAAAGTTTATATCTTCCTAGAAGGTTACTGATCAATTCAAAAAGTCATAGAAATTGAGATATACAGTTCTGAGAAGAAAATGATGAATTTCATTTATCGAGAATAAATCATATCGTCACTATCATTTCATGAAAGGAGATAATATAGAAATTATTCCAACTTACTGGCAACAGTGTAAATTATTGACCAAGTGTTCGTGGAAAACAATTATTTTTTAACATGGAGTAAATTCGGGTGACTTTCAGTGAAGCAGGGGTTGCGGAGCGTTTTGTTTTAAGCTACAAACTATAAGAAAAGATCACTTTCCT
>JAVYIG010014837.1:0-39254 GCA_035222895.1 Strongylocentrotus droebachiensis | reverse complement strand
GGTTCACTTGAAACTTTCAATAAGTTCGTGTTCAAACAGTTCATTTCAACGATATTTGAAGATATATTAAGACGGCACTAGAGGTATACTATTGCATTCCAAGCGAAGTTCATGACAAATTAAATGAGTGCATCGAACGATAACCGCATATTTCTACCTCATTGTGTTGGAAATGGAAAAAACGTTCTGAACAGCATATCTTCCTTTGATGTCACTCTATCGAGGTGCGTACGATTTTAATGTAATTATAATTAATATCACGTAATATTTTAAATTGTTCAATACCCTGTAATTTCAAACAAAAGAAGAATTAAAGGCTGATACAAGAGCCGATACTTCCATCGTAAAGGAATCCATACCATCCACATCGTGGTCACAGATTTAATATTACGTAATGTGCAAAATGCTGATGTCACTGACCACCAATATCCTGACATCTTATTCTTGTTTCTCCGCCAATTTGTGTTGCTTTCTCCTTAATAAATTTAATAAATCGTTTTTCTTTCCAGTGAAATCGACGAGCACTTTAATTAAATGGTAAGTTCGATTGACATCACAAAATTAGGCAGCCATTACGCATAAGTTCGACTTTTAGATGTCAACGACCTACAGTACACTATGGGGCTAAATCAATTAAGATCATTGGAAGGTACACTAATGACTAATCAGTTACTCAGTAGCAACACACTGGTGGTCTGCACTTATGATCCAGTTAGTTCATTTACTCATCTGCTTATTTTACAGAGGTGAAAGGTCACATGTTTAGTCACAAGTGCATTGAGCAAAGGTCACAAGTTCTTTCTTTTTGTGAGCGCTTAATGAAGCACTTATCGACTATTTAAACTAATAATTTTACGCATGAATACGAATGTGATTTCATCAAATTACTTGCATGATAATATCCAAAGTCTTATTTACTGTTTTACTGTTTTTCTTTTTTTTTACTAGTACAAAAAGAATACCATCTGTCTTTAGACTAGAAAGAATTGGGTATTGATACAGTATACGGTAGCAGATTCATGGCGAAGAGGCAGCTCATAATTATGAGGTGAAAAAGCAAAGAAGAGACTTTATTATTTCGGAAATTATTCCTATTATATGTACCTTCAATTCCCCTCCCGACTAGTGAGTTGAAGGGGGGGGGGGGGCATGTTGAAGGAACATTGACGATTATATTCCTGGAAATGACTTTTAGAAAAAACCTTTTGGTTAAAAAATTGGGGTTGTTCGAGCCCCTGAGCCCTGACCTTGAATCCTTGATCATAAAGAACTCTTGAGTATCCAAACCGCGAGGGGAGTGTACTTTGAGGCGTTACCATGGCAAAACAGGAACGCCTTCTGGCTTTCGAGCTCGTCTTCAACTTCAGACGATACTCCGTCTGCTGTCAGCACTATAACGGTCTTCAATGCACTTTTTAATTGCACCCGGAATCCCCTCGGCAATTACTACTTTCCGTTTTAAAGTTGCGGCTTAGGACTGCTTGATAGACAGTGTTACAAATCAGAGAGAGAGAGAGAGAGAGAGAGAGGGATGCAAAAGTTCGGCGTCATTCAAACATTTTATTAAAACTGGCTAATCTATTCTAATGACCAAGAAACACAAAGAAGATAAATAAATAGTATATTATGCGACCTGAGATTTGCTTAGTTGATTTGTTGATTTTCACTTTTGTATTAACTTTGTCAGCAAATGATACGCCAAGGAACTCCATCCTGTGTCTGATGATGGCATGAAAAACGTGAGATGAAACATTGACTGTAACGGTTATATCATTATAAAGAAAGATACTGCAAAAGCCTACGAAGGAAGAATTAGCCTTTGTAATTTACGTCATAGTTAAACAAAATGCCATCCCAACAGATTTTTATCTTGCAGAAGGTCATGAATAAATAACCCATTTTAACATTGACATTCAGCAGACAGCATATAAATATTCACACTATCGGCAGAATGCATTCCACAAAGGTGTCTCCCTATTTTAGCAAGGTCATCACCATCATCATAAGCTCAGAGTCTTAGCCTCTTTTTTTGTGACGATATAAATCGGAAGACATCTGGGTCGTCTGCACCGGAATTCTTCAGTTTGCCTGCTAATCCCAGGCGCCCTCACCTGTGACGTCATAAAGCATGCCGGGTTGGCTATCGGATAGGACAAGTTGTCTGGTCTGGTTGGGTCAAACCTGGAGGGATCTATACCGGGTATGTCGATGGTCTCTCAACCAGAAAAATGAAGGGGGGGGGGGGGGTAAAGAGGTGAGGGTAATTAGGGCGTTTCTCCTTAGGTTTTCAGTTGAGGATTGACGAAAATTGAAAACAAAGCAAAAGGAGTATAGAACATTGCAATGAAATACAGTACATAAATTATCCACACTTTTTCATACTATTTTTCTACATTTTCTAGGAGTTTTCTATTTATTGATCATTCATCACTCAAATATACACGTATCGCAATCTTTTATCTTACATTAATGAGCGCGGTTTTTTTAAAATACAATTAGGAATAAAAAGATGTTGACTCCATGGAGTAAAGAGGAAAGTAATCACGTTTGGGGGAATGGGATGGGTTTTTTAACTTCTTTCTTTCGACATGAAGATATTCGCAGTGAACTTGAGAGAGAGAACACCCTCGAAGAACCTTTTGGAAGCACTTTCCTCTCAAATGTTTCCGTTGTATTTTCTGTTACTTTTGAAAGTTCGTTCAAAAGTGAGATGTGCAAACTTAATGGTAATGAAAAAGGAGGAGGAGGAGGAAGAGGAGGAGGAGGAGGAGGAGAAGGAGAACAAAGAAAAGAAAAGAAAGTTTCATTTCGTCAGACGAGTGGGATGTGAGTGATATTGAAGGGTGTGTCTCCTATGATTTCCTTACACATATGTCGGGGAGAGCTGGCTGGTTTAAAATCAAGAAACCCCTCCCGAGAGACACGTGTGACTGAAAATGATACAGACCAACTCATGCCACCTTAAAGATGAGTATACTGGTCATGCAGTTGCCGTGTGACAAAAAGGTCTACAAGTTACTGGGAAAGGATGATTATGAAGTGAATAACAATATTATTGTGTATGGTTAGGTGTCAGAATCATCAAAGTGACAAGACTTTCTCTTAGTCTTGCTCAAAATCACAAACAGTCACGATGAAAATCACTGCACACAGATGTAGATACATAGGACTGAACAAAAATATTGGCATCAGAATTTGGTCTAAAAAATTCCTTTTTGTTATTACTATTTGATATTTGAAATACGTGAGTACTTCCAAACTAATACTTATCACGATACACCGCCTCAGCCCTCAACGATATGCTTCCACATAGACATAAGAAAAATGAGAATTCTCACAAACTATTTGTCACTTTAATACCAGAATCCAATCTTCTCTTTAATTCAACTCCCACAACAGAGACCGCTTACTGAAAATGATACTAACCAACTCATGCTTCCTTAATGTGACACAGGGATAGCAATGACGCTATCTTCCTTATTGTACGGAAAGTTCATGCTTTTCTACCCAGGATATGAAATGTTTTCCTTCTAGTAAGCACCACCATATGGGGGTTCATGTATTTAAAGACTCGTCATTTCCATATCTTTGAGCAAAAAATGAAATCGTGCATGCATGTTTAGATTCGTACAATAGATTACGTCATGTAATGATTCAAGGGTAAGTAAGAGAGAGAGAGAGAGAGAGAGAGAATGGGAGAAAAGGAAAGAGAGAGAGAGCCAGAAAGAAAGAGAGACAGACAGAGAGAGAAAGAAAGACAGACAGAAAGGGTGAGGGAGAGAGAGAGAGAGAGAGAGAGAGAGAAAAAAAAAAATTATAGAGAATAATAGAAAGACAGAGAGATAGCACTTTTAGTCGGCATCTATTCAGAATCAAACTGTAGACTCCATTCTTACATCCTTGTACATTCCTTTTCTCAGATTTAAAGGACAATGTCAGCAGCCAGGCATGCAAGTTACCTATTGAAATGTTCGAACACACCAATGACACACGTGTACAGAATACAATATGCTAATGCATTTCCCTTGAATTAATTTCTTGAAAGCCTTTAAGATCGTGTTTGAGAAACAGGGGCGGATCTAGCTTTTTGCTAAGGGGGGAGTTTGACCAAAATAATGACGATGCGGAGCATCGTCCGCGAGCCGCGAAGCGGCGAGCCGATTTTTTTTTGGGTGTTTATTTGAACCCCGTAAGTGATGTTTTCCTGGCTTCTATTAACACAATGGAGACCATAAAAAGCAGTGCATGATAACGTCTTTTTAAATCAAGTAACAGTTTAATACACAGTTATATCCAGAGTTATCATGTGTTTGGTTAAGTTACCAGATGAGTTGAATATCTTCTCACAATATTTGCACTTGAAAGGGTTTCTCTCCAGCGTGCGTTCTTTTTTCTTTCTTTTTTTTCTTTCTTTTTTTCTTTTTTTTTCCTTTTTTTTGTTTTTTTTGTTTTTTTTTGTTTTGGCTACCCAAGGGGGGGTTTAAACCCCCTAAACCCCCCCGTAGATCCGCGCCTGAGAAATTAACCCCAAACGCATTACTCCTACACGTAGCGCAACATGATTTTGCGACAAAAAAAAACACGAAAAGTGTAAAAAATTCAGACTTTCTTTGCCAAAGTATCGTCTGCTATAGCACTGTACCTGGGGACTTCAATTTCCTTCACAATGTGACTCAATACCTAGAATTGCACAGAAATCAAAGGGAAACGTAAAACGATGTCAACATAAAAAAAAACAGGCCCTCTATTTATGAATATAATGATAAAGATAAATAGACATGGACAATATTTTCTTCGCCAAAAACCTCACTGCAATTTTCAAAAGATTATTTTTCGATATATTTCATCCACCAAAATATCATCAAATGTGTCCAATTAAAGAGCGGCTATTTTGTTATCTATTAATCCTCTGATATTCATCGGGCAGAACACACATGCTTGCCGACCATTCGAAAATGAATTGGGAAAATCCACTTTCGGTTCTAATTTACACGTCTCTTTACAATGACGTCATACCCTAATTGAAACGTCATGGAAACAAATGGGATTAGGACACGGGGGAAGAATTCAATATGTTGATGATTTAGAGATTCATCGATAAGACGGGTTATTTACAGCTTTTCACCTTTTCGTCACAGATCACTTTTGATCAGCGTCGTGTTTTTGCCACATTTTTTATTTTTTTTTATTTATTTCTTTCTCTCCACATATCAACGCCCTTTCTCCAGTTCATTTAAGAAGCCATAGTTCCTTTAACCTCTCCACACAGTCTCCATCTAATATGGACATATCTTAAATGATTTTGATTATACTTACAACGATCCATTCATGTAATGTATGCTATTTATGATTTACTGAGGATGATGATGAAGAATGTTTATATATATATATATATATATATATATATATACATGACTACATCAAATCAAATCAGTAAGATTTTTTTCTTTTCAATCTGGTTTTCAATACTCTCTCAATTTGACTGAATCGCATCGTCATCATGATTAATCATAACTTACGGCCTAGAGTTTAATGTCGAGGTTACATACATGCATACTTGAACTGTGGAATATGTTCAAAAATTATTACTTTTATCACATTGCCTTAACACAACATGGATTGAATGATTCGAAAACAAAGATCATGGAAATTTAATGAAATCATCGTAATTGTCTTAAAGGTAGATTAATGTACAGGTAAAGGCATGTTTGATATTAAAAAGTCATATTAATGACGTAGGTTATGACGTATAACGTTAATAGATATTCATTGTCTAGGCTTAGCGAATACCATACCTTAGCCAAAATGTTTATAATTAGGGTAGGAAATCCCAAGATGATGCGCCGACAAATTAAACAGATTTTTTTTTGTGAACAGAAAATCAAACGTGCATAGGAGGTTTCCTCCGAGAAAAAAAAATATATTAATGAATAAAAAGACGGGGTGGGTGCCTTCATCCTGTCGATCACGAAGATACATGATTCAGTTTAATTTGATTTTAAATTGATTGATTCGATTTGACTTATTCATATATACATAAAGATATTCATCATCATCACACAAATCGTCTTGATAAAATGTTAAATATATACATTTATACAGATTATAAACAGATTAAAGCTTTTTGATAAATAATATTACGTAATTTCTTTGTATATTTGTCATATAGATTTGTGAATAATTATGCTGTGTTCTTGAAAAGATATAGATCTAATAGAATTTGATTGATCTTTCTTTATACAGTTTGTCATCGTTGTTATAGACACGTCACAATGAAATATTGGGAGGAAGATCTTTCTTCATGCAGTCATAATTATATTCATGATACCTTTAATGATCACAACAAAAATAACAATAACAATACTTATCATAATAACTATTATTATTATTATATCAATAATATTCATAATGGTATCAAGCCCCCATCATGAATCCGCTCCCAAAATCAGCGACCCCTTTCTGACAAGCGAGATATCATAATCAGCTCGTCTTCCTCAAAGCATAAAATTCTTCACATAGACCCGCTCTGGCAGCTGTCACTGTAACGGCTAAACTTAGCATCATCGTCCCCCATCGAAGAGAGATCCAAATTCTAACGCATAATTATAGCTACTGTGGCAATTTATTCCGTAGGTTAAGTTTAAAGTACGGATGTGGTTTAAAGGGGGATCTCTATTTATTCATTTTTAAATACAGAAGTCTTAGAGCAGTGCGATACGCTACATTTTTTAGAAATCAGCGGTAACAAGTGCCCAATGTGAGCAGAGTTATAGCCAACATTGGGCAGTTTCATGCACAATCATTTTAGAACAATTATTATGAACATTTGGATGAAAACTTGGGCAACATATTTCATTACCCCCCCCCCCCCCAAAAAAAAAAGGATTGGCACATTTAGTTTGCACAGCACAAAGGGCGAGCATTGCCCAATTAGATAGGAGAGGTAAAAAGGGGTGGTCTCGTAAATGCGGTAGCTCCCAGATTAAAACAGTCAATATAGTAATAGTGCCGTCTGAAATGGTATTTGTCACTAGCTAACGAGTCCTTCGGATGGGACGTAAAGCCATAAGTCCAGTGGTTTAAATCTACCAACTTAAATTTGCTTTCTCAGCAGTCAGCCCAAATAGAAATCAACAACGTCTCTGGAATATATTTACTCAAAATCAAGAAATGTATAAACTTTTTACAGTGAGTTCATAGATCAAAAGACCAGTTTGACATTCAAGGTGAACAAGATTCGTCATTTCATATACCATTGAATAATGAGGAAATTTGGTGGAAACCAATTCACTTGACTCATAGCCTATCGATCAACTGATCAACCGTGAGGGCTACTCCCTCGAACCCGAATATATAAATATATCTTGTAGTGAAAGGTTGAAGTGTTACAAACTTACAATCAAGGAGTATCTCATAATCTGCTGTCATGAAAATTGTATGAATTATAATGTTGTAAATATATATGTGATTTATAAGATATCTTAAAGTCTAAAGAATTTTTTTAAAAGAGGAAGAAGAAGAACGCTACAAACTTTTGACGAATCAGGGCCACAACTTAATATGAAGATCGCAAGTTGTGATTGACACTGCAAACAGTTATCAACAGACAACTTCATAATCATCATATTAAAACATTCATGTAGTTGCAAACCCATGTATGAAGCTGTATAAAAGGAGTATTATACACAGTTGTATAGGTAAACACAAGTTTGGATGGGGTTATTTTACAATCATGCTTATTGTGAGTTGCACCAATGCTCGTCCAGAATTTTTTGTAATTGATTTAGGACTCCTAATCGATTGGGATCAATCTCAACCCTCCATACACGGAGATGAGGCCTAGATCATGATCCATCAGTTGAGACAAATTTGATGAAAAAACTGTCTGGCTTGTCGCATGTTGGAACAAAGCAATGAATAGATGAATATCACAATACGATTCCAACGTCTGACTCAAAAGAATTGCAATTCAGATTTAAGTCTGGAGCAACAAACTATGAAACAATATATGCCTCTTCCTTCGTGACTGAAGTTAGCCCCTAAATTTGATTTGGCCTCCCAGCCCCTGCATCCGACCAATGTCACAGTCCATTATGACGTAGGTTGGCTGAAGTACATTGTCAAGGCGCGCGCCCCAGCTTTTGGATTCAAACTTTTCTGAAATGACTTTCAGGCTGCCAACAAACGAATTAAATTGCAGAAATCGTGGGAAAGCCGACTTTTTGATAATCTGAATAATCTTAGGATACAATAGTGAATGAATGCATGAATTATCTGATTATAATTAATGACGTATTTTGCATCTCATTTTGTTGGCCGTATTTCTGCAGATTGCTTCAATGTATATGAAACGTTCTAAGACAGTTAACAGCTGACCTTCTAATCACTGAGCACTTTAGAGCACAGAGAGATATAAATGACGCACTTGGATCTCACCAATAGTTTTTTCTTTCCAACATTAATCGTTTTTATTTTCACAAATGTCTCGCCGTGGCTTTAACCAAAATAGAATTTCTTATTGTTTGGGCGATATAAAGAGGAAAAGTCACGTCAGTCTGACAAACGGACCTAGACTCATACAAAGTCTACCTTATGTTTATGAGTAACAAGTAATAATTTCCCAACGGAAAACCTACTAATCGCGTGTTAGGTTAACCGCAAACGAATGGCTCAAGTATTACACGTGTCAGTTTTCCTTCCTCACTTCATCTCTTTCTCTCTCTCTCTCTCTCTCTCTCTCTGCCTCTCTTTGAGAAATACCTTCAAAATATTCAATTATGGTAGAAGTTATGATGATAATGATTATTATGATGATGATGATGATCAAAATAATAATAATAATATTGATAATGATAACAATAGTAACAGCATTAGTAAAAAAAAATAATGATAATAATAATAATAACTATAATAATGGGTATCATTATAATAGTGAGTATCGTTATTGTTATCATTTTAATTATTATCATTAATTATTATAATTTTAATTTCAATTTTCATCGAATAGAATAATATCTAAAGATGACTTCGTATTGCTCATTCTTTGCTTAATTTTCGGAGTATTTTGTTCTTGTATTTTGATTACATAAATAAAATAAAATATACATTTTATATTCCTAAGACCCTATTATAAATATGTTCTTGTTATCTGTCGTGCATGGAATTACCCTTTCCATGTATTATTTCCCTTTTTCGTTGTACATTTCTCATGCTTTAAATTAAAAACATAATGAAATAAAGGAGACGATACAATACCTTGCTCTACCTCCCTCCCCTCCCCCCGCTCTCTATCTCTCTCTCTCTCTCTCTCTCTCCCTCTCTTTCTTTCTCTCTCTCTCCTCTTTCTCTCTCCCCTGTCTCCTTTTTTTTTCTCTCTCTCTCTCTCTCTCTCTCTCTCTCTTCCTCTTCCTCTTCCTCATTCTCATTCAGAATATTTATACCCACTTTTGAGTTATTGTCATTAACATATTTATTACTGGCCTTTCTACGTACAAGGTAGCATCTTTATCATAAAAATGGCATAAAACCCGCATATAAAACGAGCAATTTGAGCGCCAAATTGTCTTTCAACTCAGTATTGATGGTGATGAAATCCGCCTACAATATTAAATTCCTTTTACCTAACAAGTGAAGGTAGATATATCATGAATGTATATCACAACTTTGACAGCTCAAGCTATATGCCTACAAGCTGAACATGGTCGATAATTATACATGACTGTATACACACTTTTACCGACTGATTTCGTATTGTATGACGCAAAATTACTAAAAAACAAAGTATGCCCCCTAGACACTATATGCACCTGGAAGACTCTCATTATTTTAGCCCATATTTGCACGATCTCTTGAACATCATTTTCATGTGAAAGACAGAGAAGGTATGACGGATAGATTTAAAGATAACACGAGAATATTATTACATGCGCGTGCCTGCCAAGTAGACATACAAGTAACCTCTCGCGAAAATGTTTATGCCAACTCTCCAATAATACTTGAAATATCAATTGACAATTATATGTTTATGGTATCTTGGATGATATAATTCAAGTATGACGTCAAAGTGAACCGTTCTTTATGTAATAATTTGTAAGTGCAAAGTGATTTCTTCATTTTGGGAGGAAAAGTAGACAGATAGATTAATAGACGCGATAAGCAGAACCAAAATTTGATAAGTGACTTTATCATGAATTCTGAGATATATTTTTATATTTGAAATGTCACTGGATGCCCGGCAAGATTAAATAATATGGAAAATGTATCATTCTTAACGACCAGTGTAGGTCGATACTATATAATATACACTAGAAGCAAGTTGATATTTTTTTATACCTAGTGACTGCTCAAAATAATTCACCATAAACGAATGTAATGATAAAAATTGATGATTACTACTATTCTAAGACCGCATAAAACAATTTTACCATGAGACTACATTTCGACACATGAAAAGCCTAAAAGAGAAAAGATGCGGCAAAACGTCATTTCTTTCGACTTCCCCAGCCATGAATAAGCAATATCATACAGCTTTGTCTCGGTCAATTAATCAAACTTGCTAATCATCCAGTTCCTTCGTAAATTATAGACTTATGTTCTTCGGAGAAAACAAACATTCTAACATTGCCTCTATATGTAAACTATACTTCAAACTACTATTAAGCATTTTCAAGAAATGTTGATTAAGATAAAGGAAAATACTTAAAAACATTTTATTTTTCTAGACTTAATTATAAAAAGGATTTGTTTGTAACTTTACCTGGAGAAAAAATTCTCGAGGGACTAGAGGTAGACGTGGGCAATTCTTTGAACATGATGAAGATGTTATTACTCAAATTGGCCACCTCCTACTCAACCCAGTCAACTGTCGATCAAACTGAAGATTACTTCTTCAGTTATGACGCCATCAAACCGCATACAAATTAATACTAGGAGTATTCGATATCGGTTTCTTCTTTGGGACATTACGTTAAAACTGTTTGATTTTCGATTCAAGAACTAGGCAGCACATGTAAGGAAAATACAAGGCATGAAATAAAGTCTACCAAATCACTAATCTTGGACTCGAAGAATCAAATTGGCATCCGATGGTCGCGTTAAACTCATTCAATTGTATTAACAGTTCATTTTTAAATTAGAGGAGATAGAATCTTCAAAACTAATATTGTTCTGTCAGTGTTTACGACTGACCAACAGTATTGTCGTGATTAAATCTAAATACAATCTTATTTAAACAAAATCAGAATGAATCTTTTTTCAACAAGGTACAGTAGCAACCAAAAAAGAAAAACATTCTTATCGTCGTCTGCCGAAGAGTAAAATGTATGCAAACAGTGTTTGCATCACAAACACTATGAAGTACATTTTGTGATTTAAGGTAATATGAAAGTGTTCTGGATTCACTATGGTGCAAATAATACATATTAATACTTCTCAGTTCCAAAACCCTCGTCTTGAAAGCTAATTCAAGCCCCTATACCACCAGTGACGTATCCAAACATTGATTCTAAGCATTATACAAAGGCGAAATGCAGCCCTTCCTATACCAAACACGGTAAGGGGTCCAAAAAGACACAGTAGGTACCTACCAGAATTAAAATAAATACATTTAATGTAATTTCCTTTTATAAACATTCGTTTATCTTTTCCTGTCTTTTTGTTCTTCTTTTGCATCGAGGGGCTTACACAGGTTCCACCATTTGCCTATAACTTATCCAAAGGGCTAGTTCTGCGGACATTTTTGTGACGAAGACAGAAGGTGATAACCCGCACCTGTCTCCTGGCATAGATGACTTCATCGACGCGTCAAGGGAAAACGAGAAACCTTTGATTACATTTTCTTTCACGGGGGTTGTAAAGTGTCGACTAATAAATGTAATAAAGTCCGAGAAGTTGGGAGTAAAAATTGGCAAATGATAAGCAAATTCCAAGTTCAATATTTCGTCAGTATCCCTAAGGGCTTATGTCACCTACTTTGTGGGTCAACCTTTCGTTGAAAACCTCTGAAACATCGCATAATATTTTGACACTTTTGTTTTCTGGACACGAGCTGTGAGGGAGATTAAGACTACTAATGCTTTGTAGGCGTCATTTTGGTTTAAAATGACATACAATATTAAGTAATATTCGTAGAAATTCGATGAAACATTACTCAATATTTTGAAAACTTTATTATTCTGGACACGAGATGTGAGTAGGAGATTAATAAAACTATAGGTCAGGTCAATGGGAAAACCGTCTACATGAGATCCATCTAGTAAGCTTTTTCTACCTATTAATTCGGCAGCTGCTTATGACGGAACTCTAATGAGCCTATAAACTTAGTAGAAAAAGTTGGAAATCGACGGAGATTAAAAGTCCGATTCGTAGAATTCCTCAGAATTACAAATGATTCACGTCATTTCGTATTTCATATTTGTAATTTAGTTTGAAGGGATTAACAAAGCTTTACTCACTTCCTTGAATTAATTGCATGATAACATGTCCGAAGCTGTGATTGCTTGACATGTATATGTATATCAATAAAAAGTGTTGTACAGTCTTGCTTTTATTCTTCAAAACTACATAATTTTTAACCCATAGACAACTGGAACGTCCCTTTTTTTATGTTGTCACAAAATTAGGGGCAAAATTAATCGATTTCGTCCGACAGCCCTTAAATTTCAGGCGACGCCGCTGGTCTAAACGAATATCTCATCAGAATTACATTGTTACGTATTCTCCTTTTCTTTCTCTTTCTCTTCAAAATAACCTGCTTCGCTACTTTTTCATGTTTGATAAGTAAAACAGGTTTTATTCCATCATGGTCTGTCATTATAGTTTTGATATCAAAAGCCCCTCGTTATCGACAAATGTCGTATGCGTTTGCTGTGGCTAGGACGGAAAAGACGGATCTTGATTGGATTATTTTGATCACGTGGGGATCGTCTGTCGGATGCCTTCGGCTTTCGGGGATCGATCCTCAGATTTCACCGCCCATAAAGCCCCTGTATGATATCCCCAAAGCGTGTTTCATATCAGAGACAGTATGCTGAGATGGTGTTCTGTGAAAGGTCGTTCTATAAACGATCCTCTTTAATTAGAGCCACTTTCTAACCAAAATGTTTGGTAATTGCTTTCAGGTTCGGTGGCAGATCGACATGGCTCCCGCAACATGCGATAGCATCTAGATTTCAACATGCTACACTCTGGGCTATATTTCACAAGATTAGACTAGTACCTGAAGGAACCATTAACCTTTTCATTTCCAGTTTTCATTGATAGCAATATTTATTAACACTGTAACGACTTTAAGCTACTAAATGTGGGGGTAGTCAATGAAATGTATTTTCGTCAACAAGTCAGCAACCTCTTCTGAAACATAAATACAGACGTATGATCTATCATTATAGACTTGTGCGTGGTTTACGACTATTTATGTTTCTTTGAATGTTTCGAAAAAGGGAAAAAGTATTTCAGCATCAATCAACTATTACCCTTCCCCTCTGTAAAAGGGATTTAAAAACACACAAGAAACATCCCATCAAACCAATACGGATTCTGCCCCTATTTGGAGAAAAAGTGATGAATCATTCCCTGCGTTCATCCACCTTTGCTGACCAACTTTCATGATATAATATGACATGGAGTCAAATCATTCCCAAACCATTTCTGGCTCTCACCCAAAGTAGTTCACTCTGCTCGAGGAGATACTTGAGCATTACACGGGTTCTACCCGAATATCTGTCATCCGGTAGTAACTCTTCCGTGATCGTATTATATAAACCGTTTCCTGCAAGACGCCGTTGATGATGCAAGTGATGATAAGTGAAGCCCTTATTGCCCCAATCTTAGTAGGACACATCCCTCTGCGACAATATGCTCCGTAAACAACACTACACTAACTGAAGTCCGTACTTCAACCCTGGACTAATCCTAACTTAACACCAAACCTAACCTAAATATAAACCTAACCTTAACCTACGATCATAACCATACGAAATGCAGCCCTGAGCAAAGGTCTGTTCACAATCTTGGACTCCGGTCACACCGTCAAACCGACCGATAACCGAAAAACTTTTGGCTATTAATACCTCAGTCACACCAACGAGACCGACTACATAACCTAACAAAATAAAACCTTACATCGAATGGCGAAGAATCGGTCGGTTTGCAGTAAGAGTGGAATCGGTTTGGCGGTGTGACTGAGGTACTAGGGTAATTTTATATTTTGCCCCGCCTCTTATTGTCCTGGGCCCCGTCTTACAAAGAGTTGCGATTGATCCAAATCAATCGTACATGTAAGTCCTCCAATCAATCGCAAGTTTGCAGTCTCCTATCTCTAATGTACATAGTTGCGATTGATATCAATCGCCAATAAGTTGCTATTGATATCAACTATTTGTAAGACGGGGCCCTGGTGTCAGTCTCTTTGGTGTAACTAGGGTATTGACAATGATCTGGGGCTTTACAAGATTTTAGAGTTTAAGTAGCATTTCAGACGAAATTAAAGAATACTGTAGTAGCGTATGTACGATATTGGAAGGATGCAGGACGTAATCCATTGCAATGACAGCATAGTTTGGAAGACACAAGAGGAAAGACAAAGACATTTATGAGAGTGACTGTAAATAATAGCGTGCACTAGGACGAGGGAGATCTTTCAAAAGTTGCAGAGGGGAATGCCCCTGCCATTGTAATAAAAACAAAGTTGAGAGGGGACGAAAAAGGGGGAGGGACATGATTTGGCAACAAGATCAGAGGCGACGAAATTTTAGGGTAACGAATATAAACAATAGCGTGCGATAAGGCAGAAAAGATCTCTCAAAAGTGGAGAGGGGATGCCCCCTGCCCCTGAAGTCAAAACAAAGTTCATGAAGGAAGAAGAAAGGAAAGGAGCATGACATAGCAACAAAATGATAAACGAAGGAGTTTTACTCATACTTATTACTAGCATAGACGTAGCTGGAGGAGACGATTCAGAAATGGTAAAGGGGTATCCCCTGCTATTGTAATAAAGTTTTGGAGGGCCAAAAAGGGGAGAAAGGGAAATGACAAGGCAAAAAAGAACATAAAAGTAATGCATTTGGAAAAGTTTGCTCCAAATGTAAGATATGGATAAGCTTTCATCCATCAGGAGAGAAGTTTTCTCCAGTTTTCTATTCTTTTTTTTTTGCCTGAACCTTTTTCCGAACTATATCATATCGAAAAATTAAGTTCGGACAGAGCTAGGCCCCATTCAAGCACTCTTGTTTAATATAGATGTTAACTAGTAAAGTTACGAACTAGCAAAAAAAGTAGACAAGGAGACATTTCTCTGCAACCACTAACGCCTGTAAAATTAGTGGAGTGATGTACATACGTACAAGTAGGCAATTATCAAAGATTACTTCAGTTTCAACTGTAGCCGCGAAAACGGAAACAATCTTAATTATCTTTCTCGGGGGCAAGACGATGGAGAGAGAAGTGGAACAGAAATACATTACTACCGATAAAATATTTATGTTCACTCTCAACAGCATGTAACTCGGTATATGACTGTGTCTGTATTGCATGTAACGAGAAATATATGCGCATTTTATACCTTGTGCACGTTCCAATTGGGATAGCGAATAGTTCGTATATTATTATCATGATTGCGAAAATAAGAATCTGGGGATGATAGTCGATTCGGTATCAGTTCGCGCGTACTTTGTCATCAGTTCAACTCTCACATGCCTTAGTTTTCATGAATATTTGTTTTTTATAATGTAGAATCAAAATTAAACAAAATTTCGATTTGTTTTCAATGGAAATCACTAGCTGCCAATGTGTTATAACGACGTAAAATATGTAGTACATGTATTACTTGCTCAAAATTTTCATCCAATTTATCACTATTGCAGTCCTAAAATATTTAGCATTTCAATATTCGTGTTTATTTATGTTCGTAACATATACACTTCATTCAAAAATGTTCCATGTTGATGATATCCTTGTTGACAACGAATGACGTAAATTGAAAGAAGAAAATAATGATTGTCTATGAAATTATTTACTCATTATTTACTGCGTAAAACATGAACACCAAGCGGGATTTTTCGAACCGACACTGAACACTTTAGGCGTTACAAAACAAATTGATGTATATCAACTGCATATCAGATTTTCGTAGGAGAGAAGCAATATTTCTATAAATATCGTCTAGGGATTTGCTCTTTACTCTTCTCCCCAGGTCTATTACTCTTCAGGAGGAAATGGATATGTCATTCGATTGGATCAGGGCTGGTTTTATTGATCGTTTAATGAAGAGAAAATACCCTGAATTGTACTTTCTATTTTCGGAGCAAAGCAAATCGGTAAAATAAAATAAAATCGCCACTAAATTAGGTTTGGGCGTGAAAACAAGAGGCGATGTCCGTCCATCGAAATGACACAATCACAAGGCATGGGTAATATCTCCAATAGATTTTTTCCCCTTAAATTTGGGACATGAAATTGACCTTTTTATGGTGCACTTGCCGCCTGAAGCTAATTCATGGTGGTGGTTCAGGATGATTTGGTAAACCATCCGATTTGCAGAACTAAATTGGTACCTGGATTTCAGAACAGACTTGAGACTGGACTCTGTCCTTTTTTTTCCTTTCGTAGTCCCACCAACGTTTTATTGAGTTGTTTCTTTTGAAAGCAGTTGCGAATGTGACAGTGCGTTGCTTTGTTTAGTTAGGAAGACATCATACTTTGTAATGTTGAGAGGACATTTATGCTCCGCCCTTGTCGAAACCTGTGTGAACTTGTCATAATTTATCGGGATGTTGAATGTGATTGTGAAGGATATGAGCTTATCAGAGGACATACTTGTCATTTTTACACGTGCTTGATGATTAGTTATCACTGTCTTCCGAATGAACAGATAGAGGCATCAGAGTGAAACAGATGAATGTTTGGAGAAGGGACATCGCGATGGGAAGCGAGAAATTAAGAAAAGGATAGATATTTGAATACAAATGCTCACCGAGACACTTTCATAAAAAAACTCCGTTAGTTATCACTTCAGCCCATTTCGCTGCCAATACAAGTTCATGTCACAAAACACGTTCCTCTAAACAAAGGAGATAGCTTACATCGTATAGAAAGCAAATTTGTCAATTTAAAGCCAAATTATATAATCGGCAATCCATATACAAAAATCGTCGGAGTTCTGTCATTTTTAGTTAATAATTTGCAAGATATTAACAATTTCTAAATAATCCTTACCTATCAAACAAAGATGATTTTGTCAATTAAATTGTATGTTCTTTCAAACTCAGTTTTTCATCATATTTTAGGTAGCGCCCTCTGCAACAAAATTCAACTATCCCTTTAACAAATACTATACTTCTTAGCAAGGAATTTTTTTTAGAGGAGCAGAAAGAGATGACCGACAGCATCGTTTGGAAGTTAGTTAGACACATCCCAATCAAAATTCATCGGAAATAATGGATGGAACTTTTACAAATCTGGCACTGGATCGTTTGACACAGGTTGAAAATATGAAAGTAGTGAAAGTTTTCCTCGGAATACTATAAGAAAACCCATTTCAAATGGTTTATTCAGCAAAATATATTGTTGAGGAATAAGGATGCAGCTGAAAAGAGTCGATGATTTGGAGTATAATTTTGATCTTTTTTTTTTCTCGGACAGGGACTGTGCAACAGTGAAGAGTGAAGGGATTTTAAATTGAGATTATCTCGACGCTTGCACGTTCTATATGATGGGATATTAAAATGAAACCATACGGAGAGCAAACTGAGATGACATTTCGCTGTCCATACGATGCAATGTGTTTTGGCATGCAAAGAAACGCAGCGTGAGATCCCGCTCCGTATGGACAACAAAATGTAATTAACACACATTACAATTATGAATCAGCTGCACGGAAAATGCTTTTGTACTGATTTCAATGGAGTAACATTAAAAAATACTCGACAGAATGTATTAGAGGGCGATGAGCTACTTCGTACCCTACGAAATAATTATGGCCTACACTGTTAAAACAAGTATTAAAAAACTGCGGGTTAAAAAATTGTTGATTAAAAAACGCTCAACGTTGGTTAAAAATGTAGTGTTGATTAAAATTTACTTTTAATCTTGCGTTGGTTAAAAACAGTGTTGATCAAAATTATTCTTTTTAACCTATGTTGGTTAAGTCTAAGTCGTTGGCAAAAATTGTAACCCAGCATGGATTAAAAACAAAATTCCGACAGTAATGAAAGCCCCCTTCCGGTTAAAGTTTAATCAATGTTGATTAAAGTACTGGTCACGTGACCCAACGGAACGATATCGAAGCGCGTAGCTAGCGATCGCTCGACATACAAATAAATTAAGTACATGCAAAGTACATGCAGTTTACGCGTGCGACAAAATTAACAATGGAGGTTGTCGCGAGGACCTGAGAAATGGGGGTTTGGACGGTCTTATCTCCGTGTTTCCAGGTAAGAAATTATTTTAATATTATCATCATCAATTCTAAGATTGTAAGGAAGAAGTGAAATAAGGTTCTTGCTCAAATCAAAAACGATTTGTGTCCCCTAGGCTGTACGTAGCTCAACCAATAAGCCGGGCCAATAAGTAACATTTTGATTGCACCGTGCACCTGGCTAACGTAAGCGCACACACACACTCATCAGTCTGCAAGAATCTTCAACCGTGAAGGAGGCAGACCCAATTAAAGAAGGAGAAGTGTAGGCCTATTACGGATCACCTACCCAAATTGCATGCATGCATAATAATCTTATTTTTTAAATCTAATTGTATCTAATTGTTTAAAACAATTAAATATAAAATAAGATGTCATCATAAAGTGAAACGTCTTCATGCATGCAATTTGGGTAGGTCATCCGTTACACTTACTGGCTGAGCTACAACCTACGGGCCGGGACACAAAGCGTTTTTAATTTGAGCAAGAACCTTATTTCACTTCTTCCTTCCAATCTTAGCATTGTATGATAATCATATTAAACCATTTCTTACCTGCAATCACGAGGATAAGACCTCCAAACCCCCGTAAGTTTAACCAACGGTGGTTATAACTGTAACCAACAACCCACTAAAGTTTAACCAACATCGTGTGAATCAAAAAATAATTAACCTACAATGGTTACAATTTTAACCAACGGCCCATGTAAGTTTAACCAACAACATGTGAATCAGCCCCGAACAAAGCATAAATAACCAACAAAAGATTAAAATTTTAATCAACAAATGGTTAAAGTTTAATCAACACCATTTTAACCAACATTGAGCAAATTTTTTTAACCAATAATTGATTAAAATCTTTAATCAACCACAGGTTAAATTTTAATCAACAGGCTGTTGGTTAAAGTTTAACCAACGATTGTGTGATTCACCTGGTAATCCGTGGTTGATTAAAATTTTAACCAACTTGATTAAAAATTGTAATACTTGTTCTAACAGTGTAAAACAATTATTGCAAGGGTACGAATTGCAGCTTTTGCATGATAACTGCCAACTGGCGTCGCTGAGAATATATCGGTCTGGAAGTGAAGGCAACGTAAGATTTTGATAATGGGATGGGGATGGAGAAGACAAGGAAGAAGGCGGAGAATGCATTGGAATGTATGTCGGCACGCGACATCCCGACCCCCCGCCTCGATAAAGAACGTGTGTCATCCTGACACCGACATCACCCCTGATCAAGAACAGCTCCAGATACATGGATGGAGAAAAGTGGAAAGAGGGGGGAGGGAGGGAGAGGTGGGGAGAGAGGGAGGGAGGGAGAACGAGAGAGAGGGAGAGAGAGAGAGAGAGAGAGAAAGAGGATGGGAGAGGGAGAGAGAGAGGGAGGGGGAGGGAGAGAGGGAGGGAGCGTGAGAGGTAGGAGAGAAGGTGAGATAGAGGGGGAGAGAGGGGAGAGAGAGAGTGAGAGTGGAAGAGGATGGGAGAGGGAGAGAGCGAGGGAGGGGGGAGGGAGAGAGGGAGGGAGCGTGAGAGGTAGGAGAGAAGGTGAGATAGAGGGGGAGAGAGGGGAGAGAGAGAGTGAGAGTGGAAGAGGGAGAGAAGGAGAAGGGGAGAGGTTACGAGATGCAGAAAGACAGAAAGAGAGGAATGGTGACAGAGAAAGAGTGATAAAGGGAAAACAAATGAGAAGAGATATGGAAACGAAGAAAGGAAGATGGAGAAAGAGACATCACATCTAGATAGAGAGAGGTGCAGGGGCTACAGATGATAATGGAACAATGGGAGAGAAACAGACAGAAAGGTAAAGCAAGTACATTATTTGAGACTAACTTATTGTATAATCTAGCGATAAGAACAGATAAATCCAGGAAAATATAATCTTTATGTTACTCGAAACAGGATTATACGTCAATACTTCAGAGCGGAGCTTTATAAATCGCACTGAAATAACGGATTCTGTTATATAACAATGTTCTATGGTTCATAAACGGCAGAAGCAGCACAAAAAAACAAGAGAAACCACGACTGGTATTTAAAAAAAAGTATTGATCAATCATTGAAAATGTATTTATTTAAGAAATCTTTACTAATCTTACCAATACTACATTTCCTGGTATTCGCCCTGACCACGGCACTTTCACAGACCCCCGACATCGACATCAAACCCACGGTGACCTTAACGAGGTCAACGACATCGCCGGCTGTCTTATTGTTTTTACTCCAATGTCCAGCCCGTTCCCGCTGTTTGGTATATTAATGCCGTCTGTTAATGAGAGACCAACGCCGATCGGCCGATGGAGCTAATCAACTCAATCAGGTCCCCTTATTCACAGGGATTCCCAGGGATGGGGTGATGGTATACTCTTTACTACCACTCATGAGGGGGGCAATGTTTCCCCCATTATAGGATCTTGAGATGTGATTCGTTTTGTCACTTGCCCACAATGTTTGTCGCTCAAAGCGCCTGATTACATTCTCATGCTTAACTTGAAATCTGAATGAGGTATTGTATCCACGTTAACCGAAGTCTAGATTAATCATGTTTTCGTCGAACTGGAAGGCCCATGCACCTTCACAGGCGACTGGCACTGTATCGTATGTTAATAATTTTGGTCTTATTTATCCAGGGTAGCCTCGTCAATGTAATACCGCTCTTCCTGAGGGCCTTGTAATTACTTCCCAGCATTGACAGGCACCAACTGAATACACCTGGGTCGAGACGGACAGTGTGGGTAAAACACCCTGTCTAAATATAACAGCACCGATCAAGGATCGAACCTCGGACCTCTCGTATGAGTCAAGAGATCTTACCAAGTGACCAAATGACCAAATGAATGATAGTATGCGAAAGCATATTCTAACAAAATTTGACTCACTTCCCATAAACTGAGCGTGGCGGCTATGACACCAACAGGTGTAAGATGATACAACCATCCTTTTTTGACAAAGCAGGAGCTGCCCTTTAAATGAGATAGCATTTTAATTACCAATTAATGTCACGATAATCGGTGCAACGATATACTGATTCGGATGACGTAAATGTAAAGGGTACTAGGACAAATTACAAGGCTTTAATCGCGTTGATGAGTAGGTGCCATTTTAACACCATTCATAAACCAGGATGGTGGGCGACAGATATGTCATGTATGTCGATTATGTCAGTCTCTTTGCAATGCCATTCATATCAAGACGTTTTGATTTGGATATCATACACACACTTAGCATTGAAGCATAAATACATAATTATGCAAATTTCACATAGTTGTGCATTATAAGTGACTATAACTTGCAAACATCCCGAATAATAACATGAACCGAAACAACTGCCTTCAATTATCCTTTAAAAGTGTCCTTTATGCAAAATTATTTGATTAATGGGAGTCTAACCATCTTTGGAATTGCTTGCCATTATTATAGAATTAGCATCTCTCTATCATCAAAGAGGGGCGGGGTAGGATGAGGAAAAAATCTAGACCTACTACCAACCCTACTTCAGTTGAGGGATTAAACATATTAAATAAGTGTTTGTTTGGAATGAGTATTCGATGGGTCTTTTGAAAGGACATATTGCATATGTCGCGATGATCCATCCCTTTAAATAAAGATGCAAAGATCTAGCAACACCTCTGCAAGTATACGCCCATAAGCATCAGGCTTTATTAAACAACCTACAGTTTTCCTGAAAAGCAACCCAGTTACATTACGCGATCACGTGACCCAGCAACCTCTTGGAAACCCAACCCCCAAAACAAGTCAAATGCCACGCCCACTCACTCACAAACAATACAATATTGCATGGCTATTAACCTTTCATTGGCAGTGCTCTAAACGTCACTGGTCAAGCCTGATGGTATTTTGGCCTTCATTGTTAATGGGTTAGGCAGTGCTGGATTAACCGATGCATATTCAAAAATAGAAAGATTATTTCTGCATACTTATTTCAAGGAAACATCGCAAAACCAGATGTTTTTAATTCCGGTTAATACATGGTAAAGTGTATTAAAATATTGGAAATCAAACAGAACAGTACAATTCATTTTGTATATTTTTCTTACAGGAATTTAAATACCTCTTAAACATGTTAAATGTGGTTCATGGTTAGGCCAAAGACTAAAGATTTTCTTATAATTTTGAACAAAGTTATGCGCCTTTCTGTTAAAGTCAATTCGTGTGTACTCAAATGTTGGAATGCAACACACAAGTCATGTACTACATGTTGTGTACAAAACTAATTACCTTTTAGCGTATGTCCTTAGACAGTGCACCTAAATTAAATTTAATGATACATTTTCTTCTAATAATTACATGTATGTATACCATTCGAAAGTTTGTGAATCCGCAAAGACATCACATAATAAAAAGAACTCCAGATACACACAATTTCATCTTTTAGATAGCAAAAAGTTGAATTTGGCAGTTGTTTGAGTATAATGCTGTGTCAATCTGCCAATGACCATGATAACACCTAGGAATGATTTTGAGCCGAGGTATTTGTAATTCAAGTGGATCCTTTAAAAGGTATTGAAGGTTCGATGCAAACGTTTAGACGAGTCCACATCGAATCTAGTATGGTGATGAATGTATTTCGTTTGAAAGATTTCGTGCATTTCCACTGTAATTTGGAATAGATCCCAGCAGCTTTGGGTGGAAGAGAAGCTTTTGAAAGATTCCAATCTTTCGCACTCTGCATCCTCTATTTGCACGACACTTTCGCATTCATCATTATGTCACTAAGAATGCAAAAGTCGAGATAATGAATTCTTTAACCCCGTCAATACGGGGTTGGTTGCCATTCTGGAAAATTGCCTCTCCTATATAGCGGTTTAACATGCATTGGATATCTTGAATTTTAAGTCCAGCAGTCGCTTTTAACGCAAAGGAGATTCAAGTAATAAATCCTTCCAGTTAACCACTAACTACTCATGGATTGAGCGAGGCAACTGGATATAAATTACACGCCCTTTGAACAAAATAAAACGAAGTGAGGTTCGAACCATAAACCTCTTGAATCAAATTCAAATGAAAGAAACTTTCGGTGCAACTGAATCACGCGGGCATATTTTTAACATTTTTTAAAAATTTGTGGTTAAAAAAAAAAAAATCCTTTAGAAATTGAAGGTTAGGACGCGGAGGAAATCATTTTCCTGCGAGATCGCTTCTCTTACCTTAAGTTTTCAAGACCTTTTCCTGTGCTTCCATTTCTATATCAAATCAATGGGTTGCTATGAGTTACGTGCCTAGAATCGAACATCTCCATCCCCCGTGGAAAGGCACAAAATCCCTTCACTGGCTTTTCAAAATATTGATTATTGATCGGGTTATTCGTATTTTAGTCAGATATAGCTATTCTTGGACATTGTAAGGATTGCAAAAGTTACCACTGTCTTTTGCATTCGAAGAAGTTTTCCCCGTCGGAATTGGGTTTTTGGTTGGTTGATTAGCGAGTGGCAAGTTGGATAGGGGGCAAGAGAGTAGAAAAGAATTCTTTACAGGATAGGAAATAATTCCTTTTTGCGCGTTTCTTTTTCATCCCTCTCTCTCCTTATCTCCCTCTCTCCCCCTCTCTCTCCTTATCTTCCTCTCTCCTCACTTTCTCTTCCTCCGTCCCCCTTCTTCTTCCTTTCTCTCTCCTCTCTCTCCTTACTGTCCACCCCTCTATCCCGTTATCTTGTATCTCTCTATATCCCTCTATCATGGCTGTCTTTTTATTCATCCCACCTCCTCTCTTTCTACTACCCTATATCTTATACCCTCTCTTTCTTCCCTCTTCCTGTAATATAATGGGAGGGGCAGGTGCCCTCTTGCTTCATAGGGCTACGCCACTGCCAATGAATAGCAAGATTGTTATGAAGTGGTATGATAGAGATATGGCCTGTCACTGAGCCTGTCTCTGAATTGAAGAAGTGACACAGGAATGATATCTCAGCCAAACCCTTCTTGCACTTCTGAACTTTGACCGTAGCTCGTCTTCATTTTCTGAACACTGATGTAAGATGGTCGGGTATATCAGAAGGGTTGGGCACTGATTTTCACCACTCCTCCGTTCTCTTTAAACAAAGTACGTGATTGTATTTTGTTTTTCATTTTTCGTTGTCTACGTCAATTTCTCTTCATTATTATCTTTGCCTCTTTCTCACTCTCTCTCTTTCTCTCTCCTACCCCCCCCTCGCTCATTTCTTTCCTCCCCTCCCACTCTTTTCCCTTCCCTCTTCCTCAATATCTCTCGCTCTTTATGTCTACTTATCTCCTACCCTCTGCTATCTGTCCATCTCTTTATATTCTTCTCTTTTTTCCCATCCTCCTTACCATTTCTCTTGCTCTCTAATTCATTTCGATGCTAACTCTTTATCTACCATTACCACACACCTCTCTTTCTTACACCCACCCCCTCCTCCTTACATGAAAAACTTTCTCCCTTTTTTCAAGTTTCTTACGTGAGGCCTCAAACATTTTGTCGGTAGATGCAGCTCTTGTACGAAGCAAAACTCCTCTATTTCCATCAATGAAATTTCTCATAGAAGACGTTCGCCCTTGCTGCTGCTCACACATAACCTACAGCAGCAAATCTAAGTTCTTACATGATTTTACACAATTCGTGAGGAACATCTTCGTGAGTATACTACACACACAATTACTGGAGTGGGTGTGGGAACATTAAATGACTTTTAAACATAACATGATATTAGATAATGCTTAAATGCTACTTCGCACGTCCTTCACGGAGGATGTCACTTATTTTCCTTCCAGAAGTCTAGGATCTGACCTCAGAATCCCCCGAACTTAACCGACAGATCCACCCTTAATCAGCTCTGCTACTAACCAGGATCGGGGAGGCGTGTACTTTTCAACACCCTCACCCCTCTCATCCCGTCATCTCACCCTCTCATCACGAGAGCTCGCTCTTGAGCTTGGAGACGCGGCCCAGACACCGTTAAGCATGGGTTCTTAAATATATTACCGGCACCTTAAGTTCTGTATGCGTGGAACAGTATCGGTAGCGGAGGCAAGATTTGATACAACTTCCATACGCGAGCGTCTAAAATCGAATCAGGTACTAGCATGTCATGTGAAGATGAGAAAGTGTCTAATAAGTAAGGAATTTGACTTTCCATTTGGAAGTCGGTACTGTAAGAACACAAAGCTGCCATGAGTTTACTTGTTTGGTATGAAGAGTCAATAACAAGGTTGACATCAATGTGGAATAAAGAATATATTCATAATTGCCAGTCATTAACATTATAATATGAACAAAAAAGTGATTTCTTCTTCCATACTTGTACAATAGATTGAAACGGTAAAGTCGGCTAAATGAGTTGACAGTTTTTAAAAGTTAAATAATGGGAAATGGTAACGCAACAAAAATACTATAATTGATATTCCATGTTTGACAGTGAAGTCGAATCGTTGTCAAAGTAAAGATAAAGAATGCTTCTTGTTCATGGACTTGCATTCTCATATAGGAACAGGAACTAGCGTGTGGTATACTCGGTTCAGGGAAGTAATAAAAGACAAAAATGGGCCTAACGGTGGAAATTGGTTCATATTACGGCTGGGAATTATTGAGAGGTGTACGGGAAGGACAAGTGAGTCAATGAAGTCTTGGGGGAATCAGTGGATGCGTAAGGACTTACCTGTCGACCGCAATTACGAGCAGGGTGTTAACGGACACGTAGAGAGAAACGTTCTTCGTCATCGCCATCAACGGGCACATGAAGTCGGGAAGGATCCAGCTCTGAGCAAGGTAATATTGTAAGGAAAACGGCGCACAAATGAGAGCGACCAAAGCGTCCGAGAACGCCAGGTTTGCGATGAGGAGGTTGGTGACGCTCCGAAGTCGCTTGTGTCTTGCGATCAGGAAGCAGAGAAGGCAGTTGCCAGGGCCACAGACGATGGTGACGAGGGCGAAGACGATGCCGAGGAAGGCTTTGGTGCCGACAGTCTGCGGGAAAATCTCGCATTGGAATCCCGGTGTCTCGTTCAACCATGAGAAGTAGGAACTGCTTGCGCCGTAGTCAATGGTGTAGTTTTCCGGGAGAAAGGAGTAATCGAAAGAGAGTTTCGACGTCAGGGTCGAATCACCGGGACTCCTCGAGAGTACAAGATCACCCGTGGCCGGTTCCGACATCGAGGTGTCCACGATGCTACTCACGTACGGGATGTTCCTGGTCATCATCTTGCGAGATGGATATCGAAAACGTATTTCATAAATTGATAGAAAGATCTGGTAAATGGAGTTATAAACTCAAGCAAACTTTTCTTTCAACCTTCTCTGAGACACCATCGCCGATAAATGAAGTACAGAAAACGACTGATGATTTCGCAAACAAATTAAGTGGGAAACAAAAAACTTCAGGACGATTCCATTTTAAGTGTAGTTAAACCAAGATTACCCTGGTAAAATAAATCAAATGCTGGATGTTCCCCGCGCTGTCCAAACGATACACTTAAGGTTCCAATGCACACACAGTGGAGCTCATCAAATGTCGGAGGCTAGCAATAAACAGACGACACGATGAATGACACACTTTTGGCGCGCTCTCTCTGAGGGTCGAGAAATGAGGCGAACGTACGGTAGCAAACAATCTAAGCACGACGAGTTATCAGCTGATGCGCCAGCTGTGCGTATGTCGCGGGCTTGAGATGATCGTCTCAAGAGTAGTCAGCTTTTCGAACTTGAACGCGAGATACTTAAAAGCGAGACAAGTGAGCTTTTCGAGTTTAAACGCGAGAGAAGTCAACTCAAGAATCTAAACGCGAGATAAAATTTATTATTGAATTAAAAGATAATAAATGAATCAGCTTTTCGAATTTAAACGAAAGATAAGTCCGCTCTTTCAAGTTAAACTAAGTGATATGTCAGGTTTTCGAAATTAAACAAGTGATAATTTAGCTCTTCGAATTTATACGTGAGATAAGTCAGCTTTTAGAACTTGAACAAGAGAAGTTAATATTTTAAACTTATAAGATTAAGCGTAAGCGAAGACAGCTCCAATGCAAAAAAGGTAAGCTTTTCGAATTTAAATTCATATCTCCGAACTTCAATCCCTTTCAATTGTCAAAGTCCCCTAAAAGAGTGATAAGTGGAAACGGGCAAAAGTTAAGGAATCAGAATTTGGACTTTTGACGGTTTCCGGTTATTCTGATTATACGCGACAATGCATGACACAGTAAAGCTTGAAATGAGTTAGAGACCCCACGAACGTTAATGTTTGAAGGTAGTGATCCTAAAATCAGAGGAAACGGATTATTTCCACAGTTAGTTTTAGATCAATTCCCCTTCAACACTGTTCAATTCAAAAGAAAATCAGAATCGTCATGTGGGGTAAGATGTATTTCTTCCGTCCAATGGTCGTCCGAGTACCATGAGTAATATATATATTTTTGTTGTTATCACGTAGTAATTCAATTCTGCTTCGGGAAACATTGGGCAACCAGATTCAAAATTTCACTTGAGTTCAACTCCGAGCTTTTGTAATGATTTTTCTCTTCGATGTCCAGACTTGTCAAAGTTTCAAGCAGTCATACACGGTTGGTAGGATAGCTGGTTGGCACCATGCTCCACTGGACGTCCATTGCGAGCATGATTGTCTACCATTTGAGCGATGGGGTGCACTTAGAGTGCGATCAAGAGATGGGGTGGAGGGTGAGTGGGATAGATGGAGAGCTGAGGAGGACAAGGAGAGAGAGAGAAAGCGAGAGAAAGAGAGAGAGAGAGAGAGGGGAGAGAGAGAAACAAAACTGAGGAAAGAAAGTTGAGAGAAAGGGAGCTAATAAGAAGGAACGGGAGAAAGAGAACTGAAGAGGAAGTTGAGAGCTGAGGAAGAAGATGTGGAGACAGAGAGAGAGAGAGAGAGAGATGAGGAGAAGGAGGAGGAGAAAAAAGAGCTGAGGAAAGAGAGACAGCTGAGGATGGGGAGTAAAGACAATTAAGGAAAGAAAGAGAGAGAGGCACAGAGAGAGAGACAGACAGACAGAAAGAGAGAGAGAGAGTTGGAGAGGAAGACGAGTGGATTGAGATCATGCTAATAATACAAAACAGGGAGAGAAAGAGAGAAAGAGAAAAGGGTACGGCAAACGGGAAAGATAAGAACATAGCATTCAGATGATAGGAAAGAGTGATGCGATAGAAGAAGATATATGCAGAGAAATAAAGAAAGAAGAAGAGGTATGTGGGAAAAGGGTGACACATGGAGATAGGTGAAAGGGACAGGGCGATAAGAGAGGGAGAGGGAGAGAAATTGGAAATAGAGATTGTTGGCATGGGAGACATGAGTATAAGGTAAATGATAAGCGATAATAACGGAGAGATATATACGGTGAGAGAGAGACAAGAAGAAAGAGAAATGATGCGAGAGTCGAAAATAGCAGATGGAACAGAAAGAGGAGGGACTAGAGAGAATGGGAGAGAGAATAGAGAAGAGAGAAGATGAGACAGAAGATAGAAAGGGAGAGAGAGGGGGAGAGAGAGAGAGAGAGAGAGAGAAATCAAAATAATTTCATATCGGTGATAGCTAACCGCTCACTGACCTCATCATCACATTGCACTATAATCTCTCTCTCTCTCTCTCTCTCCCTCTCCCCTTCTCACTTTCTGTCATCCAGGTCGCCATGTTGCTTCAAGTCTACATCACCAGATATAAGACCGCTTCCATTATCTCAGCTGCCCCTACCCCTGCATCCCAGGTATATCAGTCGAGTTAATAGACTTAAGAGAGGTGTTAAACCAAAAAGGAAAGCTGAATTAATTTCGATTTCCTCGAACGATGATCATTATCTGAAAAGGAAATCAGCAACAGACAATATTAACGTTAGATGAATTATATTTCGTGGATGTTTGATTGCCAAGAGATTAATCCATGTTCAATCACCTGTGAAAACATTGCCAAAGTCTTTTTAATCTGGTGATGCCTAACCAAAGCGACCTAGACCTTGGTTATTGTTTAATTTAGCAAGTGATATGCTTCTTTTAATTGATTACTGTCATATTGCGCTTACGGCAATGAGCATTACTATTATGAGTGCACGTTCTATAATCAATGGCAGGCAGCAATGATACACACACACACACACACACACGCACACACACACACACACACACATGGAATAATGGTCGCAAAGCCGTCGGTTGCCAGCTGAAATCAGGGTCGGCGTAGAACTTGTGCGTGGCGCCTGCTTGCTGGACCAAGCAAACCAGTTGATTGGCTGAGCGCTGTACCAATAAGGTACTTTAATTGACCAATCAGCGTTTAGCAAATCGTAATACAGAGTGCGCAATTCCATAATCTGTGGTATTACGTTGGTTGATAATGTTGCCGCTTAATGGTGTTCTGTGGATTACTGAAATCACAAATATCAGACAGAATATAAGAAATTAATATAATTTAGACTAACATAATGCACAATATTGCAATGAATATTTGAAATAAAGCTGATGGTCTGTGATTGACTTCTAAAAGGAAGATATAAGGAAAAGTGAACTGTGTGGGGTGAAATATCGCATAATTTAACAATAAGCGCAATTTGATTGACGTGTAAGATATATATTTTTTATATTTCCAAAAATTGTCGTTAGTTTTGTCTTCTTCACTAAATCTAAAAAACACCAAATAACCCTCCATCTTCTCTCAATTCATGGTTTCGTCTATTTCATCTTCACTTTTTAACTATCCTTTTTACTTTCCCCATTCCTCCATTTATCAATCATTATGTATATCCCCTCTTTTATTTGGCTCCTTTTCTCCACCGTCCTTCTAGGTACGAGGTAATTATCTCAAATCTGTGCGAAGAAAAGATCATTCGGAGAGCCCTGACTAAAGCCGAACTAGACGGCTAAATGCATCCGGATATCTCTCTGTATACTGAAGCTAAATCTTTCAAGGAACATGCATGTAACTCGATAAAACAAATCGCGCGTCACAAAACTAATGTGGCAAGACGAAACTTGTGAAATCGGCAGCGGTATATCATTTTCTTTTCCCCTCTTCCTATACTAATACAATAACCAATGTCGATTCTTATTACAGTATTCGAAGAGGAAGTCCATCCTGATATTAAGTTGGTTTTAATAAAAATAGAAACCGGTCAGTGAAAGTTTGAGCAAATTCCGATTAAAAAATAAAAAGTTATGATTTCTTTAAGTTGCAATCAAACACGAATTGGCTACTCTGTGATGTATCTTGCGAGATCCTCTCCCATTTTCTCTGTAGACAAAATTTCACACACCTTCATTTTCTTCGTTATTGATGACAGAATATATTTTTGATTTATATTAACGGTGCATGTATGCTTCAAAAAAATGAAATCTCGAGTGAAAATAAAAGTTTGTGATTTTTTTTCAATACAGAGAAAATTTAACAATACAAAAAGAAAAGCCCGCAATGGGGAAGCTTTTAAAGAATGAGTCACAAAACGAGTAGGTTCATACATTGACCTCAAGTACAACATTCACTCCTGCACTCTAATGTATACCGCATACTGACATATAATGTGGGTATAATAATAAGATGATCGATGAAGTTGAACCTGAACCCCGAATGCTCTTGCAATTGCTCGTTATTTAAAAGTCACAATCAACATTTTCAGAAGTCCATGAATACTTGTCCTTGTTCTGCTTAACTTCAAATATCTATTATGTGGCACCCGTGGAAAAAAGAACAAGAGAAAAAGCGAACGATAAGCCCCTCTCCGTCATCATGATTGAGGGTGCGGATCATCTACTGCGCGTGTTCAAATACCACTAATGGCGTGTTCGAATTATGGCCACGATTCACGATTCGCATTTACATCGAAATACTGACATTTTCAGATCATTTGTGACCTGTGTCTATCTTTCGAAGGATAGAAAAATATCATGGAGTTGAGAAAAAACATTAGGTGACGTAAATAAGGTAAAAAGAAGTAGACAAATAACAGAGACGGTGAACTAGTTTTGTTCGTTTACCAATGATCTTAAAGCAAGTTCTTTTATAACGACGAGGAGATCAAGAAAATTGAGCTTCGATTGCTCTTAATAACAATCCTGCGTTATTATGAAGATAATTGAAAAAAGCTTTCAAAGCTAAATCTGGAACTTTTGTTACGTCATTCTTATTGTTAGCTTTTTGTTTCTTGCATATACTGAAAGACAGGTTCTATTTATGCTTTAAATCGTTTTGTTTGTTCCGTTTTTGCAAATCCATTCAAAGTACAGACAAATAAGCGAACAACAAACAACTTATTCTAACTCTGCGACATTCCCCAGATTACACCCTGAAAGAACGAAAGTGTCATGTTCTCATGGAAAATGTATATATTACGTGCCCAATCATCATGTTCAAGTATATGTCCTCTTAAAAATGACGTCAGCTCGTTCTTATGACGTCACATTATATAAACACAATAGCTGGTTGCCAGGGGAACGTGAGAGGCAAAAGGGTCAGAAAGATGAGAAATGATATTTTGTTTGGATGAATCATCTGGGAATATCGGGGAGTTTTATGTCTTTTTGCGGATGAAACGGAGCATTGTTTAGACCATCGCGCCACTGTGTAGACAAGATTTGTTTGTCTGACTGAGAATGACTTTGTTTTTTGTTGAGCCAATTTGTTATGACAATGCACTTCGCTCTATTTTCTTGTTTATGCGGGGTAGTTTCGAATGTGGGATGGATGGTGTGAAAATCGAGATTCATTTCATACAATGGCGTAGCCAGCATATTTTTCATTAGGAGGGGGGCATGCAGCCTAGTCCTATATGCCGGAGAAATTGCCAATAGAATGTTAAAGAGAAAGGATGATTTCTGGCAAAGGTAAACAGTACAATAATTTATAATCTTTCTCAACTTTTTCACTCATAATAATGTAAAAGTTTATCACTTGTTACTTGTAGAGATAATCCCGATGGCAGCTATCATACAGCTAAACTGGGATGTCCGTGCAACATGCTGGCATAGTGACAGTGCATGAAGTAATTCAAAACAGTGAATGATGTCTATTATTTACAATAAAACGGTGGACGTGCAAGTAAAAACCGAGACGTGGAGTCTACAGTAGCTTGTCACCTGAAAATTGTTTTCTTGAAATGCATTCACAGTCCAAATATGACCAGAGAAATTGTTGATCTGTGGACCACGATTAATTACACAAACATGTGAATGTGTGTAGTTTGATATGCGAATAATATCTGTGTGCAATTTAATTTTCTGTCGCTGCAAGGGATTGAGACAATTTCTTATCATTTTTCGTGAAGAAAAATCTCAAAATACAAACTTATCCTTATGCGCTACATAATGAACTTTTTTCTTAACTCCTTGACAGTTTATTTTAGAATTCCATTGCATGATAAGTTATCAACTTTATCGCTTAATCGACAGCATGTTAAAGGTGCCGAAAAGTTTTTGATATTCATTTTGCGGGGGGGGGGTGTACCCCTTTGCCCCGCTACGTCAATACAAATGATCTCATCAAAGAAGTGGGAGTGAGAACCAAACAAAATGGACTGTTTACCAACTAAACAGTGACGAAAACAAGAAATTCAGACATAGATGACAAGCAATGGATATGACTTTCAATATCTAACAAAAACTGTCAACACCACGACAACACTCAGCAAATCTTTAATAGGCAATTTGCCAACATTGTGTGCGTACAACCCACACGTCAAGTCGCAAGTGCAAACGGTACTCTACAAGTAAAACCAAACCTAGGTATATTAGTATGCGACCAAGGAGTTACTATGTACCTCCTTGATGTGACTCAAGACAGTAATCGGGTTCAAAGACCCTTGCTTTATTTACTTTCGATGTTGTACATAGATCCCCAATGACCACATACATCAAACAGAGTGCAAATCCATAATAATGTGGAAAATGCGACAATGAAATATTTCAGTCAAACTTATCATTCAGAAAGGGTTTACGCTTAGGACTATATCCAAAGAAAACAATGCATGATTAAATTTATAATGACGATGTGTTGCCCATAAATGTTGGTAAACAGTAAAACATCAAATCGGAGTTTCCATTCAAAACATGAATACAATCAAAGATAATTATTAACAAAAAAAGAAAAGAAAAATGAGGACGATTCATCGGTCTGACAATTCTACAATGATGTAGCGAGATCAATCTCAGTCTCTGGTTTCGATGTCTCGCCTTTGTTTAGACTTCGAGACCTCTAATGCTGAATGAGTGTATTCAGGAGTTTTTTCACCTGGTCTGGGGTCTCGGACCCCAAATCTCGACCCATTTTCTGGATTCTTCCACAACTACCCCTGCGCTGCTTACACATGAAATGCTACCAACCACGGACACTGCCCCTACGACAGATACAATCCCGGAGAACTATCACCGGACAACCCCTAAGAGCAATTATTGCCCCCTCCCTTTTATAGAACAATGAAACCAGGAAACTGCCCCTCAAACATTTACCCCCAGGTACTTATCCGAGGCGTGACTGTGACCTAAAGAGTAGTATGCCAGGCGGGGTTTCGTCGTAAGTTAGTTGTCGGGGCGATCCTTTTCTATGCGAATAGTTGTATGAGTGATAAGCCTTACATGGATATACATGTAGTAGTAGTAGTTCAATATTTCTTCGCTTCCGACAGCGCAGCGTTCTGACATCGTCCTAAATCGCACTATGCTCGATTTCTCATACAGAATGTGGGAAATACGAATATGAATAGACGTGCCAGGTTTCATAATTCAAGTGTCACAACTGACTCTAACCCCGAAGCTTTCATCAAACCATGATAGTCGAAGTCAGATTAGGTGAGTGGGCGTAAGGATACTTTTGTTTCACATTTTTTAAGGCTACGGCACGAAATAGTTCCGAATTGTGATAAAACGGTTAGATAACTAAGACGGTCATTCATCACAAGTCATGATATACATGGATCTCTCTTTTAAAAATGGAACATGTAGGTATATAGCATTTTTAAAATCAACTTTTGTAAACCTATTGAAAAGAAAAAAAAACATGGTACAGATCTAGAAAAAAAAGTACTTGGAATACTCTTCAAACATCTATGTCTATGACATAATTATCTTTGTCTTTGTCGAATTGTTCACCTCGAGAGTTCAGAGATATTTCTGTAGTAGAATCTTTCAAAAGCAACCTTAAAACTAATGTTTTCCAGTTTGCTTTAGTGATATGATTTTTCTTATTTTTGTGTTATATTGTATTTTTGTACGAGTATTCTTATGTGTTTCCATGTTTTGCACTGGTGCGCCTTGAGCATTTAATTTCTAAGTGGATTTGGCGCCTGATTAATCCCATATATTATTATTATCAATTTATTATATATCTCTCTCTCTGTCTGTATCTCTCTCTCTCTCTCTCTCTATCTCCACCCACTTCAATCTACATAACATCGACATTGATTGGTCATTGTGTTGGTATGCCAACCCAACACCTTACAACACAAATCTAATTTCTACAAATTTCTTTCTTGCTTTCGCGCTCACTATCAACACCGATTAAAGAGAATAGAGTTAATAGTTGTATTCCTTGGAAACTTACGGGCGGTGAAATCAGGTCATCGTCGAGCGGTGGCGCGGCGCTTAGCCGGAAGAGAATGGGGCGCTGCTCGCCTGCAGCGAATATAGGTGTCTTGCCGAGAGAGAGCATTCCGGCGGAACTTGTCCACTGCACCCGCGTTCACACCGTGAGTTTGACGATTACAATCTGGTATATGAGAGAAAATGGGAAGAATACAGAAATTTAATGAAGAAGGAAACAAAAATGGGTCATTTTCTGTTCGATCATACATTGGATTTTCGGCCAACTTGATATATTTGGTCTAACAATCTCACCCCTCCCCTTTTCATGATAGTCTAGCGATGTATACCACATACACATTGTGATGACAAAGACTGTGGTATTTGGTGTGTCATGATTAACTTAGAAATTAGAAAAGTAAAACTAGGCCTACTATTCCTACGAAAACAATAGGAACCGAATCACTTTATGAATCCGTTACATGATCAAACATTAAACATGCACCTCAGGCTCATGTTGCCATGGTATCTTACCTCCATCTTATAAAACGGGAGATGAGAGGGGAGCAGGATTTATTGAGAGGGGGTGGTGCACGTCAAAACTTCAATGTTAACGACATATACTGGTTAAAACCAATTCCTCAAAACAAGAAAGAAGGAATGTGAAAATGGAGATTGTACACATCGCGCTTGTCTCAATACAGTGATGATGGGGATGGTGATGATGACGATGATACATGATTCGGAATAATTAGTATTCAAGATTAAAAATTATACCCGTATAAATATACCGGAAATATAATAAATATTTCCAAGGAGTGGAGATGGTGCACGTCATATTCGGTTCTGATAATTCATGATAAGGATGACGATTGTGATGATAATGATGTTGATTATGATGTTGTTGTTGTTGATGATGATGGAGATGAAAACGTTATTGATAACGATGACGATGATGGTGGCCATTTTGTTGACGATATTGATGATGCTGACGATGATATTATTGTTCAAATAGTGATCGCGATGACGATGATGGTGGTGATGACGATGTTGATGATGATGGCGATGAAGCATTCAGTGTGTTATGCCTGATGACAGGACACACAAGGGCTATAAACAGAAGAAGATTTTTGTCAGGGATAAGAAATATTACTTATCTGGGAGGGTTAAATGATAATGGCAGCGTGACCTCTTAAATCGGTGTATTATTTTCCTATATTAAACAGAAAGTCCACAATATTAGCAAGCTAAAAATGCATAGCCAATCATACACTCTAAATTACAGGGATTTAAATTTAAATCTATAGGATTTATTTTTAAATCTTTCATGTACTGTAGGTAGGGACCAATCGATGTGGATTTAAAATTAATCTTCGATAGGATTAAAAAGTTTTAATCTGTAAAGGATTAAAAAATAAGTTCAAAAGATTTATATTATAAATCTTTCTAGATTAAAATTAACCCTGATAAAGATTTAAAAGCAATCCTTTTTGGGACTTCTTTGTCATGTGACAAAATCTTATCGCCAGGATTGGTCAATTTGCCGTTAATTTTCGGAACTTTTTTTAATCTTTTGGGATTGAAAAAAATATATTTGAAACTCGGATTAAGAACCAGTTTAGCAATCTTTTAAGATTAAAAATCAATCTATATGGATTTAATTTCATTCAAATCCGGCTTAAGATTTAAATTTTAAATCCCTGTAATTTAGAGTGTACCTGTCAGCATGTTTAGCGGATAGCACATTTTTAATTATATTTACATTACTGCATTTTCCTTCCATGGGTCCTATGCAGGCGAGTACACAGGGGGGGGGGGGTGGGGGGGGGGTTGGGGGGTTAAACCCCCCCTTTGTATTTTTTTGTGTGTAAACCCCCCCATAACCCCCCTAAAACCCCCCCCCCCCCTTCGGATTTTTTTTTTTTAAATAAATAAATATAACAAAAAATATTCCCATGGCTGACCTAAAAAAGGTGACCTAACCCCCCCCCCCCCCAACGGAGCAAAATGTCAAATTTTCAAATTTCAGGACCAAAAAAAATAAAAAAGTGTCCGCTTACCCCCCCCCCCCCCCCCCCCCCCCCGCTTATTCAGCGGCTGGCTGAGTCGTTGCGAAATTTTCGGCCCGATTTATAAATGTTAAAACCCCCCCCCCCCTCCCCCCTTGAAACAATCCTGCGTACGCGCCTGGTCCATATGTGATGGTATTTTGTGGGGATAAACTGCCGCAGTTAAAGCCTGAAAACTGGTTCTGACTTCAGCTCCGCTATTGAATGCGAACACATCGGTATTACTCACACAGAACATAATTGATGGGGCTATTACCTGGTTAGCCTGTTGGTAGCCTTCATTAACCGTGTAACCCGCGTTACGATTCATTAAGATCAATCAGACGCACTCAATCGTAGCTAGAGAGAGCCGTGGAGTCATTTACACACGGGAGTAGCGTCTCCAGACCATAGGGCATAGACTGGGGTATGCCCCCTATTTTGGCACACTCGAAAAAATATAAAACAGAAAAACTCGACCTTTGTATATTTTCAGTACCAGTGGGCGCCTCAGAATTCACTTAATATGACTTAATTTGTCTCCTTTAATGTGGCAGAGAATGCCTTGGATAGCTTCACGTCGGCTGGGACGCCTACGTATAAATTTGCCCCCCCCCCCTCCCGCCTCAATAGATTTATGTATATACCACTAAACGGAACAGCATAACAGTTCAATTCGATAACGTCGCTGAGATCTCGGTATGGTAGCAAATCAAAAGGTGCCGAAATGTGCTGCGATTTTTCGGCCGATCATTTTAAAGACGATGTTAGGTTTCAAACGGAATCCTGGAGCACGAACATAATGAAAGTTGGTGTTTTTCATAGTTCTCATTTTGCATGTTAAAGGACATTGTTTGATGTCCTTATTGCGACCGAATTTTGAATTGCGACAACTCGTTCTAAAGCCACATAGTGTCACACAAGTAGGTCAACTGAAAATGGCAGGATGAACTTAGATTAACGAAAGTTATCATTACAGATGACATCAAAATACCATTTCACTCGCCGCTCGACGTGTACTGAAACTTAAAGGGATCGTTTAAACAATGTTAAGTCTGAGATACACGGTCCTACATGATTGTTACCATTGTCTGTGATATGGTGTAATATTGAAGCCCTAACAAAAAATCGCGCTTCAAAATGATCAAGAAGTGCCTTAAAAAAAGTAAAAATCTTTGAGTGACCGGTTTTACCATACTCCTTTTCCCCAATAGACTGTAGTGTTATGAAAACCGTTCGGCGAACGGTTTTCAAAATTTGTAATTCCAATCATTAATATTTTGATAATCAGACAGGCGATCGGCTTGTAAAAGTCATGGAGTTCCTGACTGACCTAAAGGTTTATAATTATCATTGCAGCATGAGCTAAATCAAGGATTATTTCTAAAGGATCTAAGACAAAGTTACCGGATCCCTTTAAAATAATGATGAAACGAATTATAGGTGTATAAAATTATTTGAAAACCATCCCCCCTGTTCCTCCCATGTTCCCCAAAGCAAAACGTTTCGTATTACTAATCAAATACGACACATCCCTTTCGTATAGTTCATTACCTGTACTATTACATTTAATTAAATCAAATTATTCTCTACCTTCGTCAAAGCATTGCCCCCTCCCTTTTCTAATGGCTTACGGCAGGCGACAACACCTGAACGCGCGCGTGTATCGGTCGGTGTATATCGTTTTAATTTGTTTTCCTTCTCCGTCCGTTGGCAGGCGCGCGTTTGTTGCTTCAACTGTGTTTATGCATTCGGCAGGCGAAGGGTTTCTTTGCGCAGTCGCTCTTTTTAGAACGCAATAATAATCCGTCATTGGACTTTCTTTGGCGAGCATAACGCGATAGGAATGGAAAATGTTTCAGATTAAAAATTAAAGATTATGGGGTAGAAAAGATCAAACTAACTCTTCTAAAAAGACGTTTTTAATATATCATGGGTAATAAAACCATTTAATAATCTAAGATTATCCGATTTTAATTTTAGTAAATAGAAATTGAGATGATAATCATTTTCTAATTAAGCAAAATTTCATAAAAACAAAAACAAAATCAAGTGAACAGTTTAATAATTTGACTGGTGTATCGGCTTTACAAAATGATGATGTTTTCTCGGTAATTTTTTCTTATCAACGTTGAAGTTTGTTTGTTACATGCGTGCTTCTACTCCTTCTAGAATATCCAAAGACCAGTACACTCTAAAAACTGAAATGTTAAATCACCATTTAAAAGGGCCGAGGAGTGACCACTCTTTCAAAATGGTAGATTAACACTTTGAACGTGCTGGATCCAACACTATAAAGGTTGAATCTAGCAGGTTCA
>JAVYIG010014836.1:0-39260 GCA_035222895.1 Strongylocentrotus droebachiensis | reverse complement strand
CTACAAAGCTTTGTAAGTCTACCTTTCAGAATATTATACCGCTGTTGTATATTTTTCTTCTTTGATCATACTAAAAATAGAAAAAGGGCTCAAATATTTAACAATCAAATTTGTACTATGCATAAAGAAGTATGAACTAATTAAAATCCGTGTTTAAAGACTTTAGAAGTCTTTAAATCTGGTTTTATATGTAGTGTTACAAAGAAGTGGTCGAGGGGAAAGTCGTTTGATTCGATAAAGAAAATGTATCATTCGAGAAGTTAATCCCGAAAATGTTTACTGTATATATCCATTTGAATTGCAAACTAACAATAGCACCCATTTTAAAAATTCGGAAATAACTTTTAATTTATTCAAAAGTAGCAGACTATCACATTTCTAAGAATTTTGTTTCTTCACCCCCCCCCCCCCCCCCTGAAAAAAAATACATATTACAAATTATTTCATTATTCAAAAACGCTGTTTTCACGAAGTGACGGTAGTGAAGAAAAAAATTGCATTCACTTTGCGTGACGATTTTCCTCACAACCGTCACTTCGTGAAAATAGGGACGAATTGTTGACAACTTGACATTGAGTCATACAAGAAAATTATTTCGTTAACTGCTATGGATGAAATTATTCATGATTTCATGAAGATTTTTAAAAAGGAAGTGAAAGTTTAATAAAGAAACTCACCAGAGATCGGAGAAGCTGGATTGTATTGACTACCCATGTGTGCACACGGGGCACAGACACCTAGCAGGAAATGAATACAATTTATAATCAAAGAATTCATTTTGTTTCAGATCTAGGCTTTCAAGTGATTATCAAATAAGGTAACTAAATATATTTGATAAGGCACCTCATGTTTCAACCAGTTACAATTTCATGAATTCATCAATAATTTATGATGAAGCACTATGATTCTGTGAATCAATTTATGATTCAACACATATTGTAAATATGAAGTTAGACGTATAAATATGTTTTAGCTGTTCAACCATCGTTGATTGTTGCGTTGTTGTAATCGAATTTTTGTCCATTTTGCTTTCTTTTCTGCAAACAAAATATTGATGTCTAAGAATGAATTCAATCAAATAAAAACAACCAAAATCGATTTTGTATGATTGGTACAATATTATGTGTCTGATATAAAAATGAAATGCTGATTGTGATAAAGTAACGTATTAATTCTTAATTTCTTTTAACCTATAGTATTAATTATTTTGTTGATTGTCATTGTGAGAATTACCTGTGCTTCCAAGTCTTTCTGATCTACCGAAATTGCGATTTCCATTCTGACGAAAGTTAGATTTGGATAACAAAAATATCAAGACACTCGCGAGCGAGAACTGCACATGATAATTCACTAATGTGAAAATTGTAAACAAACACTGCTCCTATAGCCACATAATGCGCGTGCGCGTAACAAAGTTATGCGCGGTATGACGTAACAATGTTCATTATGACGTCTGCTGATATGTGGGCGTGGCCTGCAGATAGGCGAGGCCATTGATTGATGCCAGGGTTATTGTTACCGTGGATTGCTCTGGTTTTATTTATTTTGTGGAAAATATATATAATAGGGTACGTGAGGGTTAAGGAATTTAAAAAAGTTAGGTTTGGGTTTGGGTTCATGTAGGCCACATAATGTTGGGGCCAGCGTTGTTCTTTAAAATGTGGACAGTGTAAATCCGATGTATAACAAAATAAGATGTATTTTGTTTTGGCTGTATACATGTATCTGATAATGCCAGCATGTTGCAGTGGCGGGTTCAGCCGAACCCCCCCCCCCCCCCCACCCCCTCCCCTCTCCTCTCCTTTGGCGGCCTAAGAGGGGGTTGAAATTGAGAGAGCGACGAAAGAATAAAAAAGGGAGAATAGTAATGGAAAAGAAGTTAAAAGAGGAGAAGAGTAAAAAAAAAAGATTTAAAAAAAGGGTAGCGAAAGAGAAAGAGAGATCTAGATGTTGTTTTAGATTTTTAATCGGTACCGTAATATGCGTAATTTATTTACGTATAATTGATAGGCGGATCGGGGGTGGGGTGAAGGGAAAAGGGGGAGACAGTGACGGAAGAAAAGAGAGAACAGAAAGAGAAACGAAGGTAAACGTTAAGAAGATAGAGGGAGAGAGGAAAAGGGGGATGAGAGAGAGAGAGAGAGAGAGAGAGAGAGAGAAAAAAAAAATTTAACTTAAATTTACACGTACACATTAGAATTATATTGCCGTCGAAGACTCCGGACCAAATTAAAGTGGAAACGTACAGTGGGCAAAAAAGTGGTATGAATGCACTCGCACACATCTGCAAGAATCTTCAGCAGTGAAGGAGGCAGATTATTTTGAAGAAGAAGCAGATGAAGATATCATTTCAAACGAAATGAAATGATAGGGGCTGTATTGTGTGAATAGAATTTCAAGGAGAAACTTAAACATTCTATAGCTCGTTACTTGAAGGTTCTAAATTGTTGAAGATCATACAGAACAAAATGGTGAGATTTATCTACTGTTCTGGTCCAAGAACTCATGTTGGCTACAGCGAACTTTCTAAAGTTGGTTTTCTTGAAGTCGACCAAAGTTCAAAACAACTCGTATTGCATCACGTGCATAAAATATATCATAATAGGTCGAATCATTAAATTCGATCCAACTTCGATCTTGTTACTGACGTACATGATTATAATACAAGAAATAGCCGATTCAACTTTAACTTACCAAAAAGAGTAGGTAGTATTGGAAATTCGTTTTATTACAATGCCATAACACATTGAAATTCCCTTCCCAATGGTGTAAAGGAAATAGAATCATTTTAAGAGAAAGTTAAAGGAATACCTAATACATGACAGTCAGAGAAGAGAAGTGAATGACATGTTATTATGATTGAAATTTGTATTCTTCTCCCGGTTCATACTTTTTCATTTTGTATATACTTATGTTTTCGTACATTATAGAAATGTTATAAATTCATCATTATGTTTCTATTCTTCCTCCTCCTCTTTTTCTTCTTCTCCTTCTTCTTTTTCTTCTTCTCCTTCTTCTTTTTCTTCTTCTCCTTCTTCTTTTTCTTCTTGTACTTATTATCATTTCTATCATCAGTTTAATGTTGTTATTATTATTATTATTATCTTTAATAAGTAATTCTTTTATTTTTCTTATCTGTCTGTAAATATTACTATTTTAACTTATTAATTTTATACATGTCTGTAAGGGACCCCACTGGAAATAAGCTCTCGAGCTTTCGTGGGTTATCCTGTTCAAGCTGACTTATTTTTTGATATGTTATTATTGTATATTGTTGTTTGTTGGAAGTTTGTCGAATAAAAATCAATCAATCAGTTAAAAACTCAAGAGCGTTCGGGGACTCTGCTCATAATAGACCCCGGATAGCAGAAGTTCCGCCAGAAGCAGTTTGGGAAAGCTTTGGTGGAGGGGGGGGGGGGCAAACTTTTCAGGGGGCTCACCTTTCAGGGGCAGTGGCGTCAGGGGCGGATCCAACTGGCGGCAGGGGAGGGGACCAAAAAAGGGGCCCAATTCGTGAGAAAATATTGAGCGGCGAAACAGCCAGCCGGTGAATAAGCGGCGGGTGGGGGGGGGGGGGGAGGAGGAGTGAGCACTGACTTTTTTTCGGCCCTCGAAATTAAAAAATCGGACTCCCCCCCCCCCCCTTGAGCACCAGGGGAGGGGCCCCGTCTCCAAATAAAGGTAAAATTAGCATGTTTTACCTGTTTTTTCGAGGGGAGGGGGCCGCCCCCCCCCCCCCCTCCCTCAGCCCCGCCCTTCTGCAGGCCCTGACATAAAGGCTTATAAGCATATTTTTTGCCTGACCATCAATTAGAAATTTTCCAACAAACGCCTAAAAAAGTATAACTTACACCCCCAAAATGTGAAATCCCGGAAAATCATTTAACATCCCCCCCCCCATCAGTAGGCCTACGCTAGTGTTCAGGGACTCATGTCTCCTTACCCCTATAATTAAAAAAAAAACACGCTTAATTTCCCATCCTCTCACAATATTTCCACGATATGCACTTATCGTTCTAGTTATCAAATCCTCTATTGATAGATATACAATATAGGGGCACGCGGAATGTTTAGGAAATTTAATAAATGTTTACTCTTCTTTTCTTTGAATGAAATATGATTTTTGTCATGATTCCATTCATGTTTTATCATTCTTATTTTAGTTTTGGTTATAAAATATAAACCATTTTTACTCCTAATTTATACTGCTGATTTTTTTTTTTTTTTTTTTTTTTTTTTTTTTTGGGGGGGGGGGGGGGGCGAAAATGCGTTTTGCCCCCCCCCCTCCCGCTTTTACATGTTTTTTTTTGGGGGGGTGACCTCGTAATTTTATATATTTTTAGAGGGAAAGGGTAAGAAAGTATATGGGATCACTTTGAAATCTAGATGTCAGAGAGTGATGATATCGATATGTAGACCCTACAAAGGAATAAGTACAGTACATGACTGTATAGACCTCTACGTCTATTTTATTTTAAATTTGCATCATTACCGACACCGTCATTAATTTCGAGTTTTGCTGAAGAAAAAAACTAAAGTAAAGTAAGAAGACAGCTGACAGTGACAGAGCTCGGAGGACTCAAACTAAAACTCAGAGAAAAGTGGTAAGCTCAACAACCTTGGTATTTGTGATCAGTATCTCGTTACTGCACCAATAACAGTTGTAAGGAGCCTACTATATTGAAGTACCCTTCGTGAGCTGTGTTGACTTCGGTCCCGCTGGTTCATTTTTGTGTGTGCGAATTCAGAAATTTCAATTTTTATTTGAGCTGTGAGTGTGACTCGTTGACGTTGTGAGACTGGCCACCGTAATCGAATCCTCGCCCCCCTCCCCCCCCCCCCCCCCCCCGGGAAAAATGTAATGTGCCCCAGCCAGTGCACATATATGTGGAATTATATAAGATTATTACAAGGTAGGCACATTCATGGGCAGTGAAAAAAATACACGGGGGCTCAGGGCGAATTTGCCCCCGAAATGCCCAAAAGAGCCCTCGAAAATCAGAAAAGAGCCCCCGTAAATTTGCATAGAGTTCAATGCAAAACAACTTCTAGAGTGTTATTTTTATGCAGGCAAGCTTGAAAAGTAGCCCCCGAAAAATAAATATTAATTTTTTCCCTGTTCATGGGGCACTAGAGGGCGCTTCGCGCTCGTACGAAAATCTGAATGGCCTTGCTGCGGTGGGTCGGCAATAATCAGCCCAAAACTTGGATATGGGAGAGTGGAAGGATATATCTTTTTTATAATGTTATCTGGTCTTACCCTTAACCATCCTATGTTTAATCTATGTAGAAATAACATGCGAGTACGATAAGAGAAACATCGGGCCCATTACTGATGCAACTTTTGAAATATTAGCCTAGAAATGACCACCAAACGGAAAAAAATGACATTTTTTCCCGACAAATCTTCATAAAATCTGAGTTATAAACAAGTCACATCTAGGTACACTAATACAAATACGATTTTCTGAAAATTAAGGTATGATTTATTAAGTTTCTTTCAAGTATATTTCTGCGCATTGCAGCGCCAATATTCTACACTGCTTCAAAATCACCCTTGAATTTTTTTTTTGCAACGAATTTTTTACGAGGTCCGCGAGTGTTCCCCGTTCCTTGCGTGTTGAAAGTTTGGTAATACATAGTTTCCATTGACTCGCGCACGAAAAAATGGTCGAAAACAAAATGTCAAATGAAGAAATAAACAAGCTTTTGTATAGTTATAAGAGTTCTACTGAGGTTTCTTTGTCGATTTAATTTATTATATAGTCTCAATTAGAATTCAGAATTATCTCACTGAAAAGTTAAGAAACCGACGATGTTCTCGATCGTAATTATTTTCATTTTGCCAGCAGCCGATCTAGCGTTGTTTGGGCAAAAAGCTAGGCCGCTGCCTACCCACCGCGAACCTTTCCGAGTCCCGCTAAAAATGCGCTCTGCAAAGCTCCGCGGCTGCGTTGGTATCGCTGCAAACTCTCAGCCGGCTAGCTCCCCACGACGGACCATTCGCGGTATGGCGAGAGTGTGTGTATGAGGTATGATTTTGGATTCGAGAACGCACGTAATCCAACCGTGCGCGTCATTTTCAGCTGTCGATTGTATACGACCAATTTTACATGTACGATTTTTAGTACAGATACTTGGTCAGTTTTCTTCTTATATCTTTGGTTTTACAACATTTAAAAATATAATTTCTTCAAATTTGCTCCTGACTCGGTTCAGACTAATTGTATGATGTGTTTTCAAGTCATTTTTTTGAATATATTTTTTTGCATGAATTTGCCTATACAAGGTATCGCTTCCTTAATTTGACCCCTGCTCAAACTTAGAAGGTGCAAGCTCCAGTCCAGATGAAGAGAGAGAGAGAGATTGAAACTAAGGGAATGTGGGAGGGGGGAGGGGGGTTAACTTTTGTTCAAAATTAGTATAAAAACTAGTGTTGTAACATCACAGATATTTCCAATTCCGTTTAACCGCTAGTCGAAACCAGACGTATTTCGGTTAAAGGTAAAGACCAGTATTGGAAACGCCCCAATTTAAAAAAATGAAATGGAAGCTCTCATTACCAATCTTGTGAAAGAATATGTTTTGACTAATACATGATGATAAAAAAATTGCCGGGAAACCGCCTACTAATTCATATATTTGGTAAATTTGTTTCTCTTATGGTCTGTGAGAGATATAGGGTAGTCCCATATACATCTTTCTGTGTATAGTGCTTGTAACTTTACGAAGAATGGGCCAAATTTCTTATCATTTTGATGATTCCAGAACCTTGCAGATGCTAGATGCTAGACGATTAACCTTTTTTGATCGATTCCACAACGTTTCTTTCACAATGCAATCGCATGACCATAACTGGTCTTTACCTTTAAATGAAAATGATTCACTTTTGCCAAGGTCGTCGCTCATGAAGTGGTCGGCACTGAGCGGCCGGCCGCAGGGGATTTCTATTAATTTACATTTTTTCTTCATTTGTTCATCTCTCTCTCTCTCTCTCTCTTGGCAGGTAGTTTGATCCTCTGCGATGTCTTCAGCAGACAAAGAGAGTCCATCTTTCCCTCAATTTGATACTGAGCTTACTCCCAGCTACGGCTATGTGGGAACATGGGAGGATGCCAAGGCGATGAAAGAGTTCTTTGAGTTACGGAAAGCACTTCGCTTCCCTGCATTGAGGACTTCAACATCCTTTGGAAAGACAGGTACATGCAGGAAGAGCACTGAGCAGGAGTGTTTCCTGGGCCCCTTCTCGTAAAGGGTTGATTTGGATTTGATTTTCTCCTCCAATCAATGGCAAATTCGCAGGCTCCTATCTCTTATGTACATAGTTTGACTTTTGATTGATATCATTTGCAAATTATACTTGCAAGTAATCAGCTCTTTATAAGACCGGGCCCACGATTTTGTAGAAGAAAAAAATGACAAAAGGGGGTGCCATTGCAAAAAATATCTGACATGTCAAAAAAAAAATCAGGTGCCTTGTGGATTGAAAATTTGAAGGGTGGGGGGGGGGGCATTTTCGAGTTGTATACTAAGGGTATTCCAAATTTAAATTGGGTTCAAAGAGGGGGGGTTGTGTACACTAAATCTGTCCCTGAATATGCACAGAAATTCTACTGTGTTGTGGAAATCTGAATTGGTTTATTAGACTTGTTTCATTTATGTGTTTCAATTCAATAGCATTATTTGTGTGTTTTTTTGTAAAGGTAGTGTATCCCTTTTGCAGCCAAAATCAAATTCTGTAGAACTTTAGAGCTTTTTCCACATGGGAATATATGATGTTGGAAGTTCTGGGGCTCTTTCAGATGTGCTCCGGGCAGAACAGAAGGAAAAACATATTTTTGATAATAAAGTTCCCCAAGCTTTTTTTCCTACTTTTTAAATGTAATAATAGAACATTATTATTGGATTTTTGGTGAATGTTATGATAGCCTATAGATCTTACAATCATTTGCTTGCACATAAACAGATATTCTGAAAGGGAAGAAAAAGAAGTACAAGTGGGCCGAGGCAGATGAGTACGTAGCTGGGGGCGCCATCCCCTACGATGGTGTTCCATTCATCATCTTGGACAAGAACATCTACGAGTGCGAGTATGGAGTGGATCACAAGCTGAAGAGAAAGTCATTGAGAGGAAACAAACATAATCAGGAGGTTAGCAGATGTCTTTGTTTACCGCATGTCAAGATTCTAGGCCATTGTTTGGTCAAGACTGATCATGGAACAGAATTTACAATTTAGCTGACTTGCTACCACTAACCCTAATAGGGCTGGGAGGGATGAAGTAGAATTCATAAATGTCAAGCGGTAGTGACTTAGGTATAGAACATTTTTCAATATGATATATGCAATCTTATTCTTTCTGATTTGATGTAGAATGATGCGGAGGGCAACACGCAGAAGAAGCAGGCAGCTGAGATAGAGAAGAGAAAGAAAAGAAACTGCCCCGCCAAGATCCGCATGAAAGAAATCATGAAGTTTCCTGATTTTCAGGTATAAATAAAAGCATCAACAACATCTTGTACATTGTCTATAAGTATGAAAGTTCCCACTGTATTTACATACCGTATTTGCCGGCGTAAAGGCCGCAGTATTTTTGGAAGAGAAAATATCAAAAAGTCGGGGTGCGGCGTATACGCCGAAACAGTAAAAATCGCAAGTCAAAACAGCACGTCCATTATTTGTAGGCAACTTCATACAAAAAAATATATTAACAAAATTGACTTGAAAACACATCGGACAAGATCTAGTCTGAACTCACGTCAGCAGCAAATTTGAAGAAGTAATCTTTTTAATCATTGTGCAACCAAAGAAATAAGAAGAAAACTGACCAGAAACTCGTACTAAAAATCGTACTTGTAAAAATGCCCTTGGCTTAGATAGCGCATGGCCCGGTAACCAAAATCATACCTCGCTCACACACTCTGTGGTGGGGAGCTACCGGGCTGGGATTTGCAACAAATCCAACGCAGCTTCCGAGATTCACAGCGCTGCAGCGCGCAATCGTCGGTGTTCTTAACTTTTCAGTAAGATAATTCTGAATTATAATTGAGACTATCTAATTAATTAAAGCGACAAACTAACCTCGGTAGATCTCTAATAACAATACAAAAGCTTGTTTATTTTCTCCATTTGGCGGTACGATAGAGGTAAGACCGGATAACATTATGGCCACAGCTTGGTTATGGCAGGCCATTCATGTTTCTGTATGCATGCGAAGCGCCCTCTAGTGTCCAATGAATGTGCTAATTTGCCTAAAAATCGATGAAGATTTGCTAAATTACGATAATTTTTTAGGTAAACTTCCTGTAAGTTTATAAAATGATTGATAATTTTGGTGTTTGTTTGTAGGAAAAATAAGAGTTCTACAAGAAAATTATGATTATTTTCTTTGGTCCGTTTTTTTTTGTTTCCTTTTTTTTTTTTTTTTTTTTTTTTTTTTTCTCTCTACGAAATGTCAAAGTTGGGGGTGCGGCCTATGCGCGGTGCGGCCTTTACGCCGGCAAATACGGTAGTGCAAGCACATAACATTTGATTATTCAAATAGCATGCGATTGGACAAACATAACTCCAAATGATATCATGTGGCAATGCTTGACACAGTAATATGATTCTCGGAGAACTACACATGGACTTTCTCTATTTAAAAAAAGGAATAAACCCACTTTCTATTGATAATCAACATAAAGATGGTTATGCCATGACAAGAGAGATATAAGCGATCATACTTGAGTTTCCAAACTTTTTTTTTTTTGCAGGGGTTTATATATTCTTACTTATTAATGTACTTATTCTGTTGCAATTTCATGGATTCTTTTGCTTTTATTATGGGTAGATTGACACAGATACCCAATATAATAGGAACAAATGAGCAGAAAATCTGAACGCAGCTCTAGCCAAGGGAGCTTTGATAGGTGAAAGGAGAATCTTTCTTTGCATTCTTATTCATTTATAAGTTTATTCAGTCACGATTTCAATAGATCATGTTTTGTATCAGATTGACCCAGATACGCGTTATAATAGGAACAAAGGAGCAGAGAATCTGAACGCAGCCATAGCTCAGGGAGCTGTGAGAGGGGAAAGGAGAATCTACATCTACTTCCCGCCAGATAGTGAGCACAGAGGTCATGAACTCAGAAGTCAGGTAAGGGTGACCCTGTTCCTACCAAGCCCAGGAGAGGGACTTGATTCTAAATGTAATACCGGTATACACAATGTAGTGGTAGTGTTCCTATTAGGCTGGGGACAAGAGGTTGATTTTACATTCACGGTCAGTCTTTAGTGGCAGTGTTCATACGAGGGATTAAACTGTGGAGAATGAGATGCTCAAACTTAGCGCTCATGGCAGTGTTCCGATTAAGCACTTGACACTGAAAAATAGAAGGGGTGGTAGTGTACTTATTAGGCTTTGGGCCCATTGCATAAAACTTACGAATGATGGTAACTTTGCAATCAATATTTACTACCGTGGCAACATCAATCAAAAGCCAATCAAATCAGGGGTTCCATGAAAGTTATCATCAATGCTAAGTTTAATGCAACGAAGCACTGGACATCTGACAAGAAATGCATGGAGAGAGTGGTTTTATGCTGTGATCAACAATTATCCATCTGTATCACCCAAGTTTCCTATTTTCTGCTTATCACGCAATGTGTAAAACACATCTACATATAAATCTTATGTGTATACATTCGTTAGAACCACATGGATGTATGGTAAAGGGAGTGTATCATGGGAAATACTGGTTAACGCCACCTACGTCTTCTTTTGGACAACTCCACGTAAACGAATGGACTTGATTAACTGGGTTAAGCGTTCGCGAAACAGAGCCAGTTCTTCTCGCGCTTCGGTTTCGCGTATGTTGCACGCACATAAATGCTGCGGTCGCGTCGTCCGCAGTCGTATTATACCAGATTAACCCAGAGTAGGGAAAGACATAGTCTCTTCATGACACACTCCCTTTAATAGCAAATATTGCAATAACATATCTAACCCAGCTCTTACAAGCATTGACCACTATGACCTTTGACTCTCGACCTTTAGGTGTGTGCCACCAAGCAGCATGTGGACGGGAGGGTGCTCTGTCTGATAGACCACCTGGTAGAGGAGGGGGTGACCCTAGCCGAAGAGATCAGCCAACAGATTAGCCTCTGCGTTCAGGATGCTGCAGCCACAAGCCAGCCTGGTAAAGATGGAGCAGATGGACATACCAAGCTGTCGTGTCCAGAAGATGCGGACATCAGGTAAGTCCCTATGTGGCATGGTTGGGGGAGGAGGGGGGTGTTGGGGAAGGGGTGACCCTAGCCGAAGAGATCAGCCAACAGGTAAGCCTCTGCGTTCAGGAGGCTGCCAGCACAAGCCAGTCAGGAAAAGATGGAGCTGATGAACACACCAAGCTGTCGTGTCCAGAAGATGCGGACATTAGGTAAGTCCCCCTATGTGGCATAGTAAGGGGAGGGGGTAGGAGGAAGGGGTGACCTTACCTGATGAGATCAGTAAACAGGTAAGCCTCTGCGTTCAGAATTCATGAGCCATCAGCCAGATGGATGAAGCTAGGGGCACCAAGGCCAACATAAAGTATAGTTGGAAGGGATTTTATCATGATTAAAGCCATACTGTTCTAGAATTAAATACTGTACTAGAAGCACTACCACAAAATCGCCTCTAGTGCCTCTAGCTGCACTGTTGGTTCTCGCATTGAGTCCTTTGCCTGCGAAGTGGAAATTAGGTATTGGGGTACACGAAGTGGAAATATTAACAAATGATAAATTTGATATTTCCTGCTTTTCCTTCCAAGGTACCATGTACAAGCAGCCCAGGTGATCCATACATACTCCAAGCTTCAACCAAGGGATTTGGAGGATCATGTAGCTCAATTTAAACTGGTTCATGAAGATCACAATGTCTTCTTTAGGAAGCAGTCTTTTAGGGTAGGCAAAGCAAATCATTCATGATATTTTCAGATTTGCCGGTACATGTAGATTCAGATTTCGAAACAAGCATTTCCTTCAAGCAAAAACAACAACAATGTATAAAATCATCCTCAAAAACATTTAACTGGCATTTTATGGGTAACCAGTGAATGAGTGGGAGGAAAATGAAGAGCATAATGTGAAACGCTACCCACGGAACCCAAGTGAGAGTTGAGTTCCATGCAGGCCGGTTTGCTATGCCAGGGCATACAAGTGCGCTGACTAGTCTACTCACAACTAATTTATCAATTGATTAGTTAATCAATATCACTTTATAGAAATAATATTTGCAACTCATAATATCTTGAATATAATATTGCAACATGGAATCTTTAAAATACAGTGCAAAATATTTGTTAGTGATTGGTAGACTTTAATAGATTTGATTTTTGTTTCTTCCAGGAATCTGTCCTGCTGGTTCATCAGACAGTGGAGCAGCAACAAACCATAGCAAGCTACCCTACTGAGAAATACTTCCTAGATTCTACATGTAAAACTACTGAGTGAGTACTTTACATGTATATGCATAATAGATATTTCTGAAGCTCACATAATATCGAGTTACTGTACTAGAGTTTGCCTTTTATCATTTTGTTTCTTTTCATTAACTGTATAATCATTAACTATCTAGAAAAACATTTTAACACAATATTTAGCTTTAATCTGCCTTTTCTCTCTAGTATACCGGTAGTCTTTTTATTCTAATCTGCCACTTTACCAAGTCTTTCTTTGTTCTTGAATCTTCTCTCCATCTTACACTTTTTTGTCAAAAAAGGGGCTCTACTACTAATCCTGATGACATTCACCAGATAAGAGCATCAACCATCCTGCAGGAGAAGCGTCTAACCTGTTCCTAGAGACCTTGCTTGGGGGTCTTTAATTGCCAAGTTATTGGGTATGCAGAACCATAAGGCGAACTCACATCTGCCCTTTTTGTTGAGATATTCTATAGCCTTTCTTACTTTATGATCTTCACATTTCAATTTTCTGTCATCAGAGGAGCTCTTTCCCTCAATCCTGATGACATTTACCAGATTGTAGGGTCAGCCATCCTGGAGAAAGTCTTCTAGGGTGATCATAGAGGCTATGGAGGTCCTCCACCAAAGAGTCAAAGATGACACCAGCTATTACTTGCCTTTTCAATGTAGATATCATCTATTGTTGTTTTTGTTTTTAATCCCATCTCTCCATAGTTCACTCTTCTGACAGCATGGGAGCTCTTCCCCAATCCTGATCTTGATGACATTGTAGAATCATTCCCACCTCTTTTTCCATTTTCACTCTTTTGTCAACCGAGAAGCTCTTCTCCTAATCCTGATCTCTTTCCAAGCCAATGGCATTTCCTAAATTGTAGGATCAGCCATCCTGCAGGAGAAGTCTTATAGTCTAATAGATGCCTTGGAGGCGTTTAACAATCCAGGATCGAACCGAGACTATGATGTAGTCACTTCAGATAGACCAACTCAAATCACCCTTTCTATTGAGATGTTCTGTAATCTTTCTAACTTTTAAATCCATTTTCTTCATACTTCGCTTTTCTATCAACAGAGGAGCTCTTCCCTTAATCCTGATCTCTGTCCAAGCCAATGGCAGTCACCAGATTGTAGGGTCAGCCATCCTGCAGGAGAAGTCTTCTAGGCTGATGCAAGAGGCCTTGGAGATCTTCAAGTCTTGGAACCCAACGTGGAAGCCTGTCAGCTTCACTACCGAATTTGAAGAGGAGGATATAGAAGGAGTCAAGAAGGCTTTTCATGGTGAATATACCAGAATTAAAGATAAAGATCAGTTCTGGTCATGCGATTGCATTGTGAAAGAAACGTTGTGGAATCGATCAGAAAAGGTTGATCATCTAGCATATAAGTATTGGTGTGTACTGCAAGGTTCTGGAATCATCAAAATAATAAGAAATTTGGCCCAGCCTTGGTAAAGTTACTAGCACTGAACACAGAAAGATGTATATGGGACTACGCGACACGTGCACGATATCTATCAGGTCCAAATAGATATACTAATTTACCAAATACATCAATTAGTAGGCAGCTTCTCGGCAAAATTTGTATCATCATGTGTTAGTCAAAACATATTCTTTCACATGATTGGTAATAAGAGCTTCCATTTCATTTTTTGAGAAGGCAGCATTTCCAAAACTGGTCTTTACCTTTAATCCGTCACTCATTTAGATATGACTCGGTCATCCGTGTAAATAGATAACAAACAAACAAATAAAACATTTTGGCAACGATATATGACAGATACAATGGAGGGACCAGGGTTGAAGTTACAAGTTAAATTTTAAAGTGTAAGACTGTCTTTGAAGCATTTGTCACAGGAGCTTCTGAAGTAAAATATATGAACAATCACCTTTGGCCACGACTTGTAACACTCACGGCTCTATCTGTTTCGGATATCCACTTTATCTAGGAGTGCCCATTCTCCTTTGTGACTACCACCGCGTGTCTGCATGGAACAAGTGGATTACGGAGACGAGGAATTTCATCATCGGTAGCAAGGGTGCCCTTTTGTCCATCCTTGAAGCTTTGTCAAACGCTAGCACGAAAGAAATATATCACAAGTTCCTGGAGCAGTTACAGGATAGCAGTTATTGGAAGGAGGATGAGAGGTTATGCAAGTGGTTCGGGAGTCGATGGCTGCCTTGCTGCGCGGTAAGTTTGTTTTGTTGGCTGGATACTGGAAAATCTTGAGCCCTTAACCTGTGTTGCACGATTATTCAAAATTTACAAAAGTTTTCAGCCACAAAATATTTAAATTACATTTATCGAAAGCTGCTTCGCCGCTCAATGAGGCTTTGTTCAGATATGATGTGGCAAATTGTCAGCATTTTTTTAATGATGATGCCAGGTGTAATACACTTCATTTTTTCTATCTTATAACACAGAGCTCAGTGAATACGTGAATGACCTTTTGTTGCAAGCGGTTGCCATTCATTTACGCATTCATTTTTTTTTTGGGGGGGGGGCAATTTATTGCGGCGTATCTTAAAAATCTTTAAGTTGATTTTTTTGAGCTGGATACTCTGAAACCTTAGACAATATCCTTGAGCGATTGATATTTGCAAAAGTTTTGTGCCACAAAATAAGTAAAACATATTTATCAACAACTCAAAATTTAAAGGTACAATGTAGAGTTATTGATTGACAACAGCTTTATACATTGAAATGTGACCAAGTGTTTGTTTGATACATGTAGTTACTGATGCATATGTACTTGTTTGATTCTTCACTCACAGATGTGGGCTCAGGCATTCTTCCCCCAAACAACCTCGCCACCACCAGACGATCCGCCCGATGGGGTTGATGATGATGAGGAGGAAGTCCCAGCAGACATCGTGCTCACCGACACCCTGCAAGAGCGTTGCCTCCAGTCCTTGCAGAGACTCACAGACATCGCCCAGCAAGAGACAATAAGCCAGCAGGACCTGGCTCACCTGATGGCCTGCTTGGGTACCGCCGAGGAGAAGTACGCTGATCTCGTCGCAGACAGCGGCCAGGAGATGGCCGAGCAAGGAGGGGAGGAGACGCAGGAGCTGCCACCGCAGGAGCTGATGCAGGAGCAAGAGCAGGGGGAGGAGAGAAAGCAATTTGTGTTTAGAGCAGGAAGCATCAAGAGGATAACAGTGGAGAAAGATGGCGTGAAGGAGAGCAACATTGAGGTAGCTCCTGAGCCGATTTTCTTGCACATGTTCGTTGAAGCAGCGGAGATTGTCTACCGTAATCAGGAGACTCTCAATCAAGAGATGGTTGCGGGTGAGATTCCTCAGGAAATGGTTGCGTGTGAGATTCCTCAGGAAATGGTGGTGGGTGAGATTCCTCAAGAGATGGTTGTTGGTGAAGCCCATCAGGATATGATTACAAGTGAAGTCCATCAGGATATGATTACAAGTGAAGTCCAGTCTTGACAAGACTCTGAACCATTTATATCATTTGTTTATCATATATTTCTCCCATACTGAGATGTGAAGTCCAGTTTTGACCAGACAATGAACCATTTATGTCATGTGTGTATGGTCTTTTTCTCCAATACTGGGACGTGTAATGTCACCTAACATTAAATTGTCCAGTACCATGCAATCTGACTTCTGGCATCCTTGTCAGCAATGTATGACAGTATCAAGGTCTTCTGGTGGTGTCTCAGATGAAGTCTTTTGTGGCTCATCTTATGGTGTTGGACCAGTTACATGTACACTGTAGTTCCATGAATCAGGAGATTGTTACAAGGGCAGCTCATTCTCAGCATGTTCTGTTGTAGACATCATCTACCACAAATCATCTGTTGAGAGTCCGAAGGGCCTAAAATCCTATGGGTGGTATTCTCGAAAGTGGACTAACTTTAGTCTATGGTTTAATCCACCAACTAAGTATGGAACGCCAAATGTCCATATGAATACATTTTTGAATAATTTGATATGTCCCTAAATTACCATGATACCATAATTATATCATAGTTACATTGTTGTTTATTGATTATGTTATTACACTTTATTTTAATTTAGTGACAAATTAAATTATTAAAAAACATATTCATATGGACACTTGGCATTCCATACTTAGTCGGTGGATTAAACCATGGACTAAAGTTAGTCCGCTTTCGAGAATACCACCCATAGGATTTTTTCTGACTCTCAACTGACAAAATGCAGACTGAAGATGGTTACAACAAATCTGTACTATGTTCAGGAAGAAATGGACCTTTTTTTACAATGAGACTGTAAAATCAAAAGATAATCCTGCATGGATAAGCAAAGTCCACTGAAGATGGGATCAGAAAGTTACTCAATTTACTATTTATGAATTATTAAAGAGGATTGACGTATTTTCCGAACGCAATTTAATTTGATAGATTTTGAAAGTTCATGAATTGAAGCGATTGATTATTTTTCAGGTTTAATTGAATTTCATAGAGATGAAAAGATATAACAATTCAATGGCATTACCTATGTGAAAGCATTGAAAGTTAAAATATTTGGACATTGTTAATATTTATATTGGATTGAATAGTCGGTAGAAAATCATTCTTTCCCTGTACCGGTAATTTCCCAGCAATCATATGGAAATACAATTTAAGGACAATTTAGGATACCTCCCACTTAGAAACTGCCATTTGGAAGGAGTGAATATAAAATAGCTTGAAAAAGCGACCATTTCTTACCACCTTGCAAGCTTTCATACACAAGCAGCGAGACCAAAGTGGATTTTTTTTTCAAGATGTGTACCGGTACTCATTTTTAAAATGAGAATAACTGTGATTACCTGTGAGATCTATGCTACTGTCAAATGTGAGAGTTGACTTTGAAATGCAATAAAAATTTATGGTGATATACTGTATCATGATTGTTAAAACTCTTTTGTCAGAAGGCTGTAAGTATATACTTTGATGTGTTTGTTGTTTTCAAATCTGATTGAAATATGATACATTTTATGTATGTGGCTGTAGGGGAATAAACCCTTTATATAAATTTGACTTGTGTGTAAGTGGGAAGTTTACCCTGATATTTAGTTAGTTTTTTATGGAGACAGGAAAGTTAAGAGAAGCAGATCAGAGAAAAATTAATTGAATGTAAAAAAAAAAGAAAAAAGAATGTCATCCACAACTAAGAAAATGGAATTTTATGAAATTGTCTTTATAGAAGAAATGGGAGAGGTCCCCCAAAGATACATCAAAGTTACTCTTCGGGTTTGATTCATTGGAACTTTAGAAAATCACAGCTTTCTTCTTTTTATGCCTCCGCTACAAAGTAGCCGGAGGCATTATGTTTTCTGGTTGTCCGTCCGTCCGTACGTCGTACCGTACGTACGTCCCGTTCTCGTGATCATGTTATCTCAAGAACCAATGGATGGATTACCACCAAACTTGGATCATGTATGTAACTTGCAGAGCTAATGAATTGATTAGATTTTGGGGTCAAAGGTCACAGGGCTCATTATGTATGCAAAAATAGCTTGTGATCGCGTTATCTCAAGAACCAATTGATGTATTACCGCCAAACTTAGGTCATGTATGTATCTTGCAAAGCTGATGAATTGATCAGATTTTGGGGTCACAAGGTCAAAGGTCACAGAGCTCATTATATATGCAAAATAGCTTGTGATCACTTTATCTCAAGAACCGATTGATGTATTACCGCCAAACTTAGGTCATGTATGTATCTTGCAGAGCTGATGAATTGATCAGATGTTGGGGTCACGAGGTCAAAGGTCACAGAGCTCATTATGTATGCAAAATAGCTTGTGATCACGTTATCTCAAGAACCGATTGATGGATTACCGCCAATCTTAGGTCCCCAGGTCGAAAATCCCATAGAGACCAATAGAGACCATTAGAAAAATTCTATTGGTCTCTAATGGTTTCTGTTGGAGTCTATTGGTTTCTGTTGGACCCATAGAATTGAATCCAATAGAGACTATTCAAACCATCAGAAACCAATAGAAACCAATAGCACCCATAGAAACCAATTTATAGAAACCAATAGGACCAATAGAAACCAATAGGACCAATAGAAACCAATAAGACCAATAGAAACCAATAGGACCAATAGAAACCAATAGGACCAATATAAACCAATAAGACCAATAGAAACCAATAGGACCGATAGGACCAATAGAAAACCAATGAGACCAATAGAACCCAATGGGACCAATAGAAACCAATAGGTCCAATAGAAACCAATAGAAACCAACAGCTAAATCTATCTCATGCATATTCATGATTACTTTATACGTGTTCACAGAAAATTACATTTATCATAATTTGTTAAGCAACTTATGACAATGTACATCAATTTTGTGATTTTTATTTTCTTTTGGCAACTAATGACCAATAGATTATTTGTTTAATCATGTTACAATTTCATTCACATTTTAGCAATAGATATATTGATTATAATGATTACTATAAAATACTAACCAAGAAACAATTCATGTATGTTTATTATATAGATAGTACAAGCATTCAGTTAAAATAAAGAATATTCTTAAACTCACTTCAAGTGATCTATGTGATGGAGTTAATGCAATTGAGATTAGAATATACTTTTTTGGTGGACAGTTGCTAAAATCGATTTTGATTGATCATTATTGATTTACCAATAGAAGCCATTGGTTTCAATAGGGAATTCAGAATATGGGACCATTAGAAACCCATAGAAAGATCTCTAGTGGACCAACAGGAACCCATAGAAAATATCTAATGGACCAACAGAAACCCATCATTGAAGAACATATCTAATGGACCAAGAGAAACCCATAGAAGACATGGGTGGATGCTGGTCCAATAGAAGTTTCTGTTGGTCCATCAGCATTTCTTCTGTGGGTTTGTGTTGGTCCAATAGATATTTTCTAATGGTTTCTGTGGGTCCATCATTTCACTTTCCCTATTGAAACCATTAGACACCAATAGCTCTAATGGTTTCTGATGGTCCAATACGATCGGATCCTAATGGAATTTCGACCTGGGTCATGTATGTATCTTGCAGAGCTGATGAATTGATTAGATTTTGGGGTCCTCAGGTCAAAGTTCAAAGGTCACATGGCTCATTATGTATGCAAAAATAGCTCCTGATCGCATTGTCAATACTGATGGATGGATTACTATCAAACTCGGGACATATATGTATCTTGCAGAGCCAATGAACCGAGTAGATTTTAGGGTCATGAGGTCAAAGTTCAAAGGGTCATACATGTAAAATGATAAATAGCTTGCAATCACCATATTCTGAGAACCTGTTAATTGATTACAATTAAACTTGAATTTGAAAATTTGCCTCTGTTTTGGTTTGTGAAATCGCCCTATGGCGGAGGCATCATTTTCGACTGCGCGCAGTCGAAGTTCCATCTAGTTTTAAATCATACTTTCACTGATCTGTTTCTCTCATTTTTCTGCATTTGTCAAAACCAACTAAATGTAATGATGGACTTTATCTATTTAAGGTGATGCCCACAAGTATACATGTAAACTGGAGATAATTTAATTGAGACTGACTACATGTCTATGTCCACACGCTTAATGTGCTCATTGATTAAAATACATTCTCAACATTCAAAACAATGAATAATGGAAACGAGACACAAATTTGGGAAGAAATTAGTACCATTGGGTTTTTAATAAAATTCCGAGTGGGCTTCCTTCTAGAAATTTACAGGTAATTTACAAAGGCAACATCTTCTTAATTTACTGAAGAAGCTGAAGAAGAAAACCATTTGGACATTTCATTGTTTAAAAAAAAATGATAATACACATATTTACACTTTTCACAATTCTGGGCAAGTAGAATGGTGATCAAGTTGCCCAAAGTTTGTGGCATTTAATAAAAAGATCTCATTCAGAGGAATAAGCAGTAACTGCCACATAATAATACCCTCAGTAAATCACGTAATAGCGGTATGATGGTAACTCAATAAGAAAATATCATTCACTAGAGAGACTGGGTCAGCTTGGGCATTTGAAGAAAACCATATTAAATCCCTTGCACGACAATCAATCACTTACTTGCGCAAATATTTGTAAATGATTACATCAAATTCAAAACAAAATATCACCCCATTTGCCATTTTCGCTATACAGTGTACCATAGTTCTCTCATCTTTAAGCAAACTGACACCCTATTTGTCATATTAAGGACCATTCACTGTAATGTCTGTGCGCACATTAGCTGCCAAGGCCAGCTGATCATGTATTTACTACGCACAATACGAGGAACCACGTCATTGAGTATGGTGAATACATAACAAGCTCGCTCAGCGGACCGTTCTTAAGAAAGAACGGAATCTTATAGAGCTGGCAATATAGAAAAAGCATGGGCATTATTCAAGCTAGCCGGCACATACTGTAACCTTCTTATCAGTAAGTCTATACTAGTATTACTGTGACAATGCTTCATACACTATACCAGGGTAGTAATTCTCCATTTAAGCTTTCCTAACCATCTTGTACTACTCAAATAATTACATTGACTCGCAAGCAAAGCATACCTAGTACAATAAAAAGATGAAACAGTTGGTTTTGCAGACCACGAGAGTATCATGATGGGCACTCGAGCTTAAGCATTTTGGATCTCACAGAATTTAAAGAAGGATGATGGTGAATCAGGTGAATCCATAAGCAGTTTATTGTCTTCTTTTGAAGTTGTCTTATCCTAATATCTTTTGATTCAGGATTATCTTAATTAAAATTACACATGAGCAGAAAGAGCATAAATTGCGGGGAAAATTTGTGTCCATTCCTATTGCAGTACACAGTTCCGTTCATGAATAATAGCGATGCAATTATAAATAATCACTAAAGTCTCTAAATTGGCAATGTGAAGTAAAATCTGTGTACAAATAACTGGTGCCAATTTGAGGAAGATAATCTGATTCATTTAGACAACTCTGGACTGCTATTGGTTAATGGGATACTGGAAATTTAAGCTCTATGACAACCAAAGAGATGATGATGATGATGAGGATGAATTCTACGATGATCACTTTAGCTAAGGTGACGTGATGAAGGTTTACATATTCAAGGTGACATATAATATCTATACATTTGTATCAAATATAGGTGTCGTCAAAATTTTCCATCATATATGGTAGCATACAAATAGAGAAAAGAAAATGAGATGCAATTTTTTTTTCAATGTAGTCTATTGTAAGTTATAAATTAAATTATTCTATCTCTACAGTCAAAGCATGAGAATACAAAAATACCATAACTTTTGCATCGAATATGAGTGTAAAAACCCAGCGATATACAATACTTGATAAAACTGAGTACATAGTCATACTTAAACTCTAAATGATATTCTAAATGTTTTGCTTTGGAGATAATAATTGTTTCAGACACCAAAAGAATTCCGACACAAAAATAATGCTCCATATTCAATACATGCACAGGACATATAATTGTTAAGATGACGGATTGAGAAACTTTCTTGCAAAATTTCCTTGATTGCAGAGTCCGTGATTAAAATAGGACTCTATCGATTTGTCTTTATCCTATAGAAAAGTTGACACATTGAAAGTGATTCCTCTACATGTGCATTGAGTGATACTGACTTGATGGTAGAGAGTACATCAAGGGTTCTGTGACACAAAGACATAACTCCATATTTTGCCAAAATGTTCAGAAAAATGTGGGCTTTCCGGGAAACACAAAGACTTAACTCCACCCATTACCTAATTGAAGTCAATGGCTAGTGTAAAATAGAATAAAGGCCCAAGTGCTCAGTGACACATAAACCACTTTTTCTCAAAATGGCCAAAATGGAGTTATGTCTTTGTGTCACTGACCCCTCAACGTGTCCTTTTCAGAGGGCAATCCATCCCTTGTTTGTATGAATAGAGAAATGGACTGAAGAAAATGTGTGGCTGTGTGGTCCTTCTTCCCATATCTTCCCCTCTTCATGTATAAATCTTCCAATATTTTCTAGTACAGACTGCTAGAACACGGCACAAAATGGGAGGTGCAAAAGGAAAATGACTGGGAGTGCGCTCCACAAAACGTAATTTCTCAAAATTTGTCGCCATACTGACTACAGGAGAGAGATGCAGTGGGTATACATGGTCAAGTGGGTCTACAAATCTTGGTCAAACGACTGCAAAGCTTTTCAGAAGCAGGGATACAACACACAATGTAACTGCCATGAATCGGTACTGTAGATACTTCACTGGATTCGTGTTCACATATGTACAGTGAGTGCATCCAGTTCAACACCTTCCGACGATACAAAGACAACTACCTTTCAAATCTCACGAAAAATCACCCCAAACTACTGTTACAACATGGCCAACAAAATTATCCATTGTTTGGACTCATAAAGCACAGTGAAATGATTGGTGAATTTAGAAAACATTGCAAAGACAACTAAACGTCATTGTTCTGTACATATCGTAAAACCAGAGAATTATGTGAAGTGCCGAATGTCCGTGATTATTGAAGGCATGAAACTTTCACTTTATTGAAAAAAATTGAGTATTGTGATTCAATTTAGTTTGAAGCATGAAACCTTTGCGAAAGTGGACCACTTGCTGCATGGATTCTGTCTGGCCTGCGCAAGTTCCGGCCCGGTTCTACAGCATATCATAAACATACTAAAAAAGTGCAAGCGTAACTCCATTACAAATCTAGCATACAAGATGTGACATGTGCAATAGGGCATGGAGCTGACTGTGAACCAGAGGGCTACTACAGCTCGTATCTTTTTAAATAGATTGACCGTCCTTCTGACCCTTTGCAGATACCAAACTCTCCATGCTGAAAACTACATAGCTAGTACAAACTCTGCTTCGCTTCGTAGGTGCCCCGACAGTCACAGATCCTCAATACAAGAACTGGATCTGTGGGTCATGTGACAAGGTAGTGATACAGGGTTTCCAGGCCCTGCTGGATCAAGTGCTGGATCAGATTTGGAAAAATATTGAGATCTATCTCGTCACAAAAAAGATAAAACTTGCGGTATAAAAAACGGTTGAGATGATTGGTGCTGATCACAGGAAGTAGTCTGGCTGAGGCTTTTTGGCGGGTATCCCTCGAACCTCCTGCATAACAAAATATAACAGTTGGATAATGATGTGAGAACTGAGAAATTTGCAAAGGTAAAAATTAAGTATCTGGTCGCTTTGGAGACCATTCTGATAAGGGAAGGGTGAAAAGGGGAGGGAGAGGGGAAAGGAGGAGAGGAGGGGAACGGAGGATAGGGGAGAAAGGGAAAAAGGAAACGTTCTATTTTGTCATTCATAATTTATTAAACTTTTATGCGGAAATATAAAAAGATGAAGAGCAAAAAAAATAAGACAGGTCGTCATGGTATTTGAGTTTAATATTCCTGAACAGAACATCATAGACAAACCTATAAATAAGAAAAGAAAACAGAAATTTCCTCTACAACCATTTTGTTCTCCATTGAAAATCATTCAATTATCTCAGATATTGTTTTAAGCCCTTCAGAAGGTAGCAAATTGATACATATCCAACAGATGCACATTTTATGAAGCACATCTATGCATTACAAACTAAAGGCTTTGAATTCTTTGACTACCTTTACACAAAACATTGCAGTCTGCGCACAGTTTAGTTTGTTAACAGCGAAAGGTTACAGCTTCTGTCCTATTATTCCTTTATCTTTTCATTAAAAATCTAAGAAATTGACATTTTTCACAAACTGAACGATCAAACTCTTCTGCAGGGCACACCATGCCAAGCATGATATCAGAGAACTTTACAATTCCACTTTAGAATTCCATGTGTTCTCACCTGAGGAGCAGCTTCAAATATCGTAAAGTCCCTCTGCAGATGCTCGTCTAATTCCAAGATGGCAGCCACATTTCCGCATCTGAAAATAGAATGGAGACAAAATCTAGTGAGCAAGATGTGGGGTGGCTTCAAAGCTTTAAAAAGCCCCTCTAAAGTGTTTGGAGCCCTAAATTTGCCTAAAATTTAAGGGCAAATTTCAATTAAATTGTATCACAATGTGTAAGTATTCCCTCCCCCCCCCCCCCCAAAAAAAAAATGTGTTTGAATACAAATATTGATCAAAGAATACTATACATAATTTGGGTTTTCTGTTGTACAAAGAAAACTTAAATTTTGTATTCTTCCATCAATGTCCGACTTCAAACACATTTGTTTTGAAAATCCTTGCTGAAATGTGTCTGAAATTACTTTCTCTTTCACATTATGATACAATTTTAATGAAATTTTGCCATCAAATTTTTGGGGCTCCCAACACTTTAGATGGGGCTTTAATGTGCTGTATAGAAGAAAAAAACTAGCAAATATTTGCTAGCACAAGCATTAAGCAAGGCATTCAATTTTTTCGAGCACAAGCTCAAGTAAAAGCAACTGCTTAGAAACATCTTTCATAACCTTTTGTTTGTACTTATACCATTTGGTCAGCATGCCTGGCAAATAATTATGCAATAGAAGCTCAACGGCAGAGATTCCTATTGAATAGAAGTCAATTGCACGAAATAAACATTTGTAGTTTCAAGAGGGTTGTACGGAAGTAGATTAAAAGGGTATCAGAAGCTTACATTTAAAACTTTCATTTGAATAATGAAGATAAATCATATTTTGAATTCAAACTCGTTATCCATCACTACAACTCCCATGTCAGAGTCATGACAGTGCAGGGGTGATAAAGTGGGCACTGAAAAAATAATTTTTTCTTTTTTCTCAACCATACCCTCGAGTGCAAAAAAAAAAAGGAAAAGGGGGGGGGGGGGGAAATGGCATCTAACAACATTCCCCCCTTTTCAGTAAGAAAATTTGGGAAAAATCAGGAAAATAGGGGTAAAATCAGGAGGGAAAAAAAAAATCTGTAAAAATATAAAAAATCAGGAAACCGATTTAAATCAGGTAATTATCAGGCCTGCAGTGAAAATAAAACAATAGTCGTTACATCTAACTCGTCTAATTCAAACCCAAACATTCAAACTCATTCCACCACTGAGTTAAGTCACTAGCATCCCGAATGAGAAAGTCCTTGTGGCGACGATAAAACAATGTGACATACCTGTAGCAGTAGTTGGGGGCAGACCAGACCGTTAGCACCGTTTCATTGAAATGCCACTTGTAACCTTCTATCACCAGCTGATGCGCCCTGCAGATCATGTCAATGTTATTTGCTGCGTTGAACTGACTGACGACATCGCTACCAAAGAGATAGCCAGCACCCCTGGGGCTCACTCCCCATCCTTGTGTATCTGCAGAAAGGATGATGATAAGAGTGAAAAGGATAAATTAAAGGCGTTTAAAGGCATCAGATTCTTTTTTTTTAATCCTGGATTTAGCTCATGATGCAATCATAAGAATAAGCCTTTAGGTCATACATGAATCCCATGACTTTACAAGCCAATCGCCTGTCTGATTATCAAGATATCTATGATTGAATTAGAAATTTCAGAATTCGTTTTCCTAACGGTTTTTATAACACTGCTATCGGGGGAAATGAGTATGGTAAAACTGGGCACTGAAAGATTTTTACTTTTTTTAGGCACTTCATGATCATTTTGAAGCACATTTTCAGGGCTTCATTATTACACCATATCACAGACACTGATAACACATACGGCCATGCATCTCGGATTTAACATTTTTAAATGATGTTTTTAATAATTTTGTTGTTTACTGTAAATTTCCTTTCATCTGTAAAGGCTATGAATCAATTACCTTCTGGATCCGACCACAATAGATCACACATGGGACCATCGTGAGGCACCTCCTGCTTTCTGTCAATCATTCTAATCTGATCTAGCGTTGTGATGGACGGTGATAGGCCTCCATGGACACAGAAGATCTGAGGTAAAGGAGAGAAAGGAGATCAAGAAAAGCGTTTGAATTTACATCAAGACAAGTGTATTCTTTCAAAGGAATAATAGCAGTTTAATGTAGTACTAAAAAGGGAAGATGAGCTCAAAGAGAAGGTTGAGTTCTGGGAAATGTTAAAACTAATGTTGTGAGCGTCATCATTGTTATTATATGCAAGTGTGAAAAAACATCAGATAAAACATGTTCCCTGAAAAGCATGGCTCTTATGGCATAAAAATCAGGACAGACTTTAATGCCACATGTTTGTGTAGTCCCATATACATCTTTCTGTGTACAGTGCTTTTTACTTTACCAAGACTGGGCCAAATTTCTGATCATTTTGATGACTCCAGAACTTTGCAATACACAACAATAATTATGCTACATGATCAACCTTTTCTGATCAATTCAACACGTTTCTTTCACAATGGAATTGCATGACCAGAACTCAACTTTATCTTTAGAGGTATAGACCAGTTCTGGTCATGCGATTGCATAGTGAAAGAAACATTGTGGAATCGATCAGAAAAGGTTGATCATCTAGCATATAAGTATTGGTGTGTTACTGCAAGGTTCTGGAATCATCAAAATGATAAGAAATTTGGCCCAGTCTTGGTAAAGTTACAAGCACAGTACACAAAAAGATGTATATGGGACTACCATATATCTATCCAGTCCAGATAGATATAATAATTTACCAAATATATCAATTAGTAGGCAGTTTCCCAGCATAAATTGTATCATCAAGTATTAGTCAAAACATATTCTTTCACAGGATTGGTAATAAGAGCTTCCATTTCATAGGCGTTTCCAAAACTGGTCTTTACCTTTAAGGCAGTTTTAATCAAAAGGTTATACAAGCATCATATTGCTACAATACAAACAGACCACTTTAGAAATACGATATGAACTTACCTTTCCATCAATGATGGCAGACAGACTAAGGTAATCAAAGATCTCTATACAGTTTCTCCACACAAAAAGACAACAGTGCACTGCACTCAGTCACTCAGGGTATTATGTCCAGAGATTTTCACAACATGGTAAGATTAGTGTTTAAAGGTATTGACCAGTTTTGGAAAAGCCCCCCCCCCCCCCCTCTCAAAAAATGTGAAAGAATATGTTTTGACTAATACATGATGACACAAATTCTGCCGGGAAATCGCCTACTAATTGATATGTTTGGTTAATTATTATATCTATTTGGACCTGATAGATATCAGGCACGTGTCGTGTAGTCCCATATTCATCTTTTTGTGTACAGTGCTTGTAACTTTAACAATCTGATATGAACTTACCTTTCCATCAATGATAGCAGACAGACTAAGGTAATCAAAGATCTCTGTACAGTATCTCCACACTGTGATGGAACCATACTTTCTTAGACATTCATCGTAGAAACCATACACCTGGGTGATTTGCCTGCTTTCGTGATTCCCTCGAATTAATGTGATTCTGTCTGGGTACCTAACCTATTGACATAGAAAAAACATAATGAAGAAATGTCAATGATACTCTTGATATCAAACACTCGTAGTTGTTCAACTATTAACCCTTTAGCAACTAAACTTCCCGTAACCGCCCGTTCGTTTTTTTGGTCCGTTTTCATCGCGCTGTAGTATCCCTCTATGGGGTCTACCGTGATAATGTTATACATGTACGTTCATAACCCTAACAATGTCTACAGTAGGATTCTGCATACAAAAATTAGCGCATGTTTCATATAGTTCAGAACAACGCAAAATGAGAGCAATATTGTAACATCTTCCAGTGAGTAATACTAATAGGCCATTTTTACAAAATCTCTAGTTGCCAATGGGTTAAACCTTCATGTAAATGACACTTTGGCTCTGTATCTTTTAATTCTAAGTTCTAAAATAGAATCAATAAAAAATATTTTCAATATCAGAATTAAAATCTTTAAATTGGCCGCACCTTGAGAGAAAAATCATTCTTTTTAAATCAAAAGTGTCCCTTTTTTATTAACTTTTTCAAAATCACCATTTTATATCACAAATGTTAATAGAATAGTTGTTTATAACTTAGAACCAAGGCTCTTGCCTTATTGTAAATATTATGTTATATAATTCTTCATCTTTTATTTAGTGTAAAATACCAAAGCTTTGTATATAAGCACAGAACATATTTACCCTAGATGTAGAATAATTTGTAGCTTAGGTATGTATTCAATAGTTATTCATATTTATTCATTACATTCTCATTTATTGCTGTGATACTTTTTGTGTGTTAGTGGTACTAGACACGATTAGCATTAAATGCTATTTTCTGGTCCCATTTATCCTTTCAATGTTAATTAATCATTCACATTTGATTGTTATATTGATGTACTTTTTGTTTTGGATAATAAACTTCAAACTCAACTCAAACTCATTTGTCTACAGCTCACATTGCATTTTATTGGAACAGTTTTTTACAGGAATAAAGAGAAAAATATAAACGTTGCCAATTTGAAGAAGATTATGTAATCAATTTTGACCTTTAAAAAAAATCCCTGTCCTGAAAAAAGGCCCAGCAATTGGGCACATGTATTTGTGCTTGCTGCACAAAGCAGAAGTTGATTAAAAGGTATAGATCTATACACAATTCTCGCTACCCTAAATAGGTACGAAAATCTCGAAATTCGCGAGACGAGGTAATTTTCACTCTCTCGGGTCGTCACTACAACTTCCGGTATAGAGTCCCATCCCGCTGGCGCTAGCGCCTGTGTTCGCTGTGCAGAGTTTTCACGCACGCTAAAATCAGGGTTCTTACGCTTGGAATCATGAGCCCAGCACTGTGCAGCCTCACAAAAGAAAACCATCGTCACTGATGTCAAAAGACGCAAAAAACAACGAATGAAATGTTCAAATAAACGTTGAAATATTTGCGAAAAAAAAACAAGACCGAGCAGACGACATATTCGGTGCATACACGTTGTGTGGCGACTGCGTTTTACGTTTGTGCTATCGCGCCTAGTAATATAGCGCCTGCACAGGAAGCTGTAATGTTGAAAAGCTATCCCATAATGCAATGCGCGTTTTCAGGATTTTCCCCGGATCTCGGCAGAATCGCTATTTGGGGTAGCGAGAATTGAATAAAGAAAAATACTCACTTTAAGAGCTAAAAGAAGAAGAAATGTTTCTACACTGTAAAAGCCTCTGTCCACAAAGTCACCCATGAAAAGATAATTTGTGTCAGGAACATCACCGCCAACCTGCAATGAAAAATTGAAAGTAATAGATTATTTTTCTGCATTAAAGCCCCACTGCACTACTTATAGCTACTTGCGCCCTCTTTATAGCAAACAATGACTAATCTGTGACCATTGGTTTCCCATGATCCTTTTTTTTTAATGTTAATTGAGAGCTGATTTGATGAGAAAACCACATGTCAATGACCTTGAAGGGTGATCTAATCCCACTTGTAAACTAGTACAGATGGACTTTGAAGAAAAAAAATATCCAAAGATTTTGCATCTTCCTCATATTCGCATTTGTGATTACAACATGTAATTCCATATCAATCCAATGTGCATGTACATGTAAAGTTACATAAAATGTTCATGTTTTTACTAGAGAAACAGACAGACAGACAGGAGGGGGAAGCAGAGAGTGGGTACAATGAGAGGATAGATTTAGAGGGAGAACAAAACAAAAAAAAAGACAAAGATAAAAGAAATTGACTGTTATCTCTGCAATTGATCAATGTGTACAATCAATTAATTACAATCAATCAGTCAATCCTACCATCTATCACCAATCTTTGAGTTACTGGCCTAACACCAAGGAATGAACATGGCCTGAATAAACATTACATGTACATGTACATGTACATGTAGTTATTACAGTTTTTTCCCACATTATATCAATTTATCACTTGAGGAAAATTTACTCTTTTAAACTGTCTGAAAAGTGAAAGAGCCACTACCTTCATTACACTCAATAAATGCAAGCTCCTTATCACAAAGCATATGTTTATTGGAAATCCATGAAAATTAAAACACTGCAGGTATTACCACGTTTACAGTGCATGACCTTTAGTAAATGTGTAGTAAAGAAGAGAAAAGTACATATTCCAGAGGTGGCCAATTTCAGTCAGTCCGCAACGCCCGCGGTAATTAGGCAGAATGACCAAATTTATACAGTACCCGGAAGTGCGATAAACCGTCGTATTTCGTGAGACTTTTGCACAGGTCAACAAACTTTATCACAGCTGCTTTGCCTTTCACTGTGCTGCGTAACATGTAGGGGTAAGTGTATCTCCATACTTTTCTACGTATTTTGATATGAAATTTTCCTAATTTTACCGCATCTGAGTGATTGTAAATAGTCATTGAAATGTGTCCAATTTTCCTTCTTTCGTAGGAGGTATTCTGACATTATCTTGCATTTAGCGTGTTACTGACCGATATAAGAGATGTTTTTCCCCAATTCTTCGATTTTTCACAAAAACAATGTTGGCAGAAGTGAAAAAGTGCAGAGTTAGATTGATGCACAATGTATTTTATTAGCTTTTATGGCCATGAAAGTTACACATTTTTCGATTTTCAACCGGAAGTTGTGTGACGGCTACGCTAAAAACACTCATTTTTGCCGATATGGCGCGAAAAGTGTACGTTTGGCCAACATGGCCGCACTTTCGTATTCATCACCGTGACCGCGTACCGGTCCCATACATAGCCTTTTCTGTACCGATCCGACATAAAACAAAGCCATATTTGATCTGGGGCCCTCGACTTACAATTACATGATCATGTACTATCCCATTAAATTAGCAAGATTTCTTGATAATATTTATGCTTAATCCATTTTATTTTGACACAAATTTAACAGTCAGCTGTGAGAGTTAAACAGTGACTCTGGCGTCTGGTCAGACTCAGATAATTATATTATTAATTTAGGGATTCTCAAACTTTGGTTGTGCCTTTTGTTTTGGTTCTGGTCAACTCAAACTTTACAACCAGCCATAGAAATAAGCAGCATTTCCCTCGTGCGAGTAATGTGAACAAAGGAGAATTATAACAAAAATCCAAAGTTAAACACTTACACTTTAACTTGTGCACATGTGGAAAAATGAAGGGAAAATTTCATGAATTTGACACCTGTAATTTGTTTTCATTACAAAAAATTAATTTGAATGCGAGCGGGTTTTGTCTACCATAAATGGCTAGCTACTTTGATCAGATCTTTTAAATCCCCATACCTGAACTAAGCCATTTTATATTCCTTTTTATCATTTGTCATTTGCCAGGACCGAAGCATACAAGAACAGCTTCTAAATCCTCGTACCATTACGCAATGGAATCAACTACCAGCCACCATCATCAAAGAGTCAACATCGGCCAAGTCTTTCCATACCAAAGTTTGGAGCTACATGCAGATTGACCACTCAGCGCAGCTGTACACAGGCAGGCTAGAGCATTGATGTGGCTCTACTTCATCTAAAAATTAGATGATGTCTGCAACCCACTGTATTTTTATGAGCACCTTTTTATTTTGACTTTTGAACTCTGCACCCTCAGTTGTGATGTTTGTTGACAGTTTGCGATGCCACGGAAGTCTGGACATATATACCAATTGGTCCTGTCCAGTACCCACCTTAGATGTAGATGTAGATGTTGTTGTTTTTCTGACAGATGTTCTCAAACCATCGAAACTTGCGGAACATTGACAACAAATCTTCTAAGACACAGACTTCACACATCAGTCTCCATTGCATTCCTGGATCAGCATTTGCTGGACTTCACATAGGAACAAGCAATCTTGAAAGGGGAGTTTGGGAGAAGGACGAGAAGGATTTTGTTCAGCTTATTCTTTCAGTAAAAGGAAAATCCATTTCAAGTGATTACATTTTTGTATCTCTGATACTTCGAAGGTGGGGATTCCGGAGCTTTACATGAACAAAAGCATTTACTCTATAATAAAAAACTGACTTGAACTGTCACCGTTATACAATTTAAAACACGTTTTACTCTGATAATACTTTTATTCTCAGCGACATATTTTATGCAAGTAATGGTCTCAAGTTCTCAACATACATGTCAAAGTCAGTTTATAAATAAAATATGAATATTATAAAATCGAAATGTTATTCCTAGTCCTATTTCATTTATAATTATTTATCATTAGTAGTAGTGTTAATAATATATTTTTTGTTTAACCGGCTATGGTGAAAATGATGACGGTGATTACGATGACGATGGCGATGATCATGATGGCTATGGTGATGACGATGATCATGATGGCTACATGTATGGTGATAATGCTGACGGTGATTATGATGATGGCGATGATCATGATGGCAATGGTGATAATGCTGACTGTGATGATGGTGATGGCTATGGTGATAATGCTGATGGTGATTATGATGATTGGTGATGCTAATAGTGGTCGATCATGATGGTGATGATGATTGTGATGGCGATGATGACTTTGATGATTGTGATAATGATGTTGAAGGTGAAAATTAGAATATTATTAATTTCATTTGCACCCTTTCAACCCACCACACATTAAAATTTATATCGATGGTCATTACCATATAAACAAAAACAGAAAATAAATGATCATATATATTTTGCGGGTCACTATAAAACAAAATCACACAGAAAAGCGAATAAGGGAAAGAATTTTGTAATTATTTTATTTCTAAAAATACACATGAACTGAGTTACATAAATTGACAAAAGAACCATCAAATAAAATATTACCATCAAAAGAATGCCTGGGGATTACCAAAATAAATAAATGTTTAAGGCTCTTCTCATTAGTCCATGGTTTACAATTTAAATAAAAACACATTTCATAACTTTTACAACCAACCGCCTGCAATAAAACCATGAAATTTATCAGCAGGGATGGGAACAATCATATTTTCATTTTTTTCAATCACAATACCAATGCCAATTGCATCCCCAACCCCCCCCCCCCCCCCCCCCGAAAGTTTGTATTTTCACAAATAAACATTTGAGAAAGAAAATGTGTCTTCTTTGTTAAAATGATATCAAAGCCTGGCCAAAAATAGCACATAAAGACACTTAAACCCTCCCCACTCACTGTCCCCTATTCATTCTAGAGCTGGTATTCTATAGTGTACTTGATTGTACTTGAGTACGTATCCGCATCCAACTTGTACTCTCTGTAGACTTCTATTATTAAGTAGCGCATGAGTATAATACACAATAATAAGTATGTGGGGCAAGTACAAAACCTCTACGTCCGGGGGTTACGCACCCGAGAGTAATACGTGAATATCCCTAATCACCGTCTATCCTCCGTGCGTGTTCATGTACAGCGCACGGACACAGAACATCGATAATCGACGCAAAGCTAGATATAACGTAGTATTCCCGGTCGGGCGGGTGACGTCATACTCTGATGACCCACGCATATCGGCTGTGTCACCGCTGTTGAATATGTTGGAATGAACATGGTGTTGTATTTACCGTGTTCCTGACCCGATATAAAGAACTAAAACAAAGGAAACAGTGATGGTTTGAAAGTTTGTATATTTATCATCACAATGAACCAAATTACTTGTTGATGCAGTAGCGTTTTCATATTTTTTTTTAATGCTGCATATCGTTAAGTTGCTGTGTTTTTTAGACTGTTTTAAATGCTCTTTTTAAAGCATGTTAACGTTAACAAATATCTTGATGTTTTGTAAAGATGGATTATTTGGTCTATCCTCTTTATATTGGTACATAAATGAAAAAAATCTATAGAGAAACATTGATGCAATCATAATTTTCATGTACCAATGTTTTCTGCTTATTGTCCGTTTTTACTGTACATAGCTTGCATACGACTTGTATAAATACGTGCGAATTCGCGGGCACTGCGGACTGACTGATTTGGAAGTAAAAAAGCTGTTACACATCTTTGCCATGAAAGGGTCGATCTTACCTTAAATAATTCTTTGAGGTCATAGAATTGACCATGGATATCCCCACATACTGTGACTGGAGCGTCTACTCTCTGTACATTGCTTTCTTCTACTAGAATTTCCCTAGAGATAAAATACAAAAAGACACAAACAATGTTTATAAAATGGGATCTACTGACAGAACCCCCAATAGTTGCCAAAATTGTAATGGTATGTCTACTTTTACCATTATTATTACAACTACAATATATGCATGCATATAATTACTCATTACCATTATCCACAGGGTTTGACCAGCCCTTTACAATGACTACAGTCAAAACTGTCAAATACTCATCATGCTGAATACTACACTTGGTTTGGCACATGACAATTTTACAATTTCTCAGCTGAAACTCACATTTGATTGACAGAACAACAACAACTTGAAATTTGCTAAATAGTTTTAAGGTGTGACCACTTTTAATGCTATCATTATCCTTACAATATATATACGCATAGTGAAAGCTAATCTTGAGCTCTGGTATGGTATCGTATGTCGAGAACATAGCTTTCATTTATTCTGGATTGTTTATCCTGAATAAATAAAACCTCACAAAAACTTGAGACTATCCTCGATCGTTTGGTACATGTCATTAAGTGTAAGTTTTGTTGGATTCTGTGAGAATTCGTTTTCTATCATTACCAGAACTCAAGCTTATCTTTAATCAGTATTGCCAATTATTATCTATATGAGGCTTCCAAGTGGTACAAAAAATCAGTGTATTCAATATTTTTAGCGTAGCACCTGGATGACTGACCAATATTGTTTTCGCATTGCTCAGACATCCGGGAACTTCAACTATCGATATCGATATCACACACAAAATAAAGCCACATTTACTGAGGTAAGTCATATTTTGACTGTCCAACGATTTGTTATTTCGCTAGTCTGCCTGATAAAGATTATAATAATAATATTATGTGGCTTTGTTTTTGTGTGATACAAGAATATATTGCTCTCGCTATGACAATATTAAATTGCTTTGAGTGTGAATATATTGCTCTCGCTATGACAATATTAAATTGCTTTGAGTGTGAATATATTGCTCGAGCTATGACAATATTGAACGTCACGAGCAATATTGAACGTTCAATATTGTCATAGCTCGAGCAATATGAATACACTCAAAGCCATCCAATATTATATAAATACATGTACTCAATATTCTTCATATTTACCTTGCTTTGGCACATAACGCTTTGACTTCACTTTCTTTGATGATTTCACAATTTCTCAGCTGCTCTATTTGTCTAGGGAAGATAATGTAACACATAAATGTAATTTAAACCATAAAATGTACAGCTAATACACATGTAAAGTATGTGGAGATGTGTTTAAATAAAAATATACTAAGTGACAGCTCGTAGTTGTTGAGAAATGTATGATATTGTTCTCCAAATCTCCTTCATTCAACAAAATTCTAACTGGATAAAGTGACATTTGAAAAGATCTGACCTACATACAAAATAAAAACAATTTATTTCAAGAGAGTAAATGAATGTATGTATGTAGCCTTTATCAACATCATCAAGATAATGTTCCAAATTTCCTTCATTTAACTCAATCCTGACTGGATAAAATGATATATAACAATTAGATCAAAAGTAAGTATACCTTTTCTTACGAAAACGTTTCTTGGTCTGGAAGAAAAAATATTTTTTAAATGGTGCTGTCATTTCGGAAATGGGACACTTGATTACATACAGTACATTGCTGCTACATAAAACTTGGTCACTATGATCAGCATTTATCAAATAAGACTAGGGGTCTACATTACGTCATGAAAAAAGCTTCACTGAAACTCACCTATCTAAATCACTACAGTCTGCCATCTTTAAATCTGATTTGGAACCCCTTCTTGTCTTCTCTTCTCTCGTCGTCTGAAAGAATAAATGATAATAGTAGAAATGAATGTATACAACTTTAAAATAAAAGGAAAAACAATCTTCAAAAATACTTCCTCAATCAGTCTCCCATTTCTCTAGCCTCGTCAGACTCGTCAGCTTTAGCGGTGCAGATGCTCGAGCGATGTGTATATAACTTCTCACAAATGACTTGGCTATAGCCTTAACTGAGGCTTGGTGACAATATGAAATATGATATTGAAATCCCCAAGCCATTACAGCCATATAAAACAAATGTGGAAACATTGGAAGGACAGGGGGAAACGCAAAGACCATAGAAATCCATTATGGATGGACTAAAAAGGAACGAGGAAAGTCTTCAGCCAGAGCAGATAGAGTCTGACAGACGGCGAAGAGTAATCTCCTGGATGGGTGGAAGCTGCCCATGGTGACAACCAGCAGCTATTCCACAAATCGGTTTGGCAACACAATCCCTCTGGCACTTTTGCTCGCACAGAATCCATCACTTACACAGATAGAACCTTCTCAGGACTAGAGATCATACAGGGATGGCAAATCTACAGATCTCTCACATCGCGAGGACTATCCCAGGTGCGAAGTGGATTCTGAAATCACGGCGTTGCTCAACTCTGTACCTAGTCCTACTCTAATCTTCACTTCTGACAAACTCAATGCAGCAATCTCCAGACTAAAGCCAAAGAAGGCAAGAGGTATAGATAACTTAGCACCTACAGTAGCACATCCTTCACACAGGACCTGTTGCTCGCCGTCTCATTCTCCTGTTTAATACTGACCAACTTTTTCCATCATATCCATATCCTAGAGAGCTTCAAGACAAGCCTGATCTTTCCCCCATCCATAAAGAGAAGGCTAGACCCTGAGCAACACGTCAAACTACAGGGGCATGTCTCTGACTAGTCTTCTGCAAACTCTTGGAACTCCTCCTTAAAAACTACTCTTGAAAGATCTCTTAGCAGAAACGGCATACCAGATGAGATGAACTACAGGGAGGCTTCTAGACTGGCCACTCATCCTGACAGCAGCTACACTCACAATCATAACTGAAGCTAACAAGCAAACCATTAAACCAACCAGCCAACCATTATTTTAGCCTTTCTTGATGCAGCTAAGGCCTTTGATACCATGTGGCACCAAAAGACAGCATCTGCAACATCCACCAAATCATCCCTCAACATGTTGGCCAGCCTACATCCTTCAGAGCCTCCACAACTACTTCCCAGGAGAACCTTGTTACCACACCTTAGACAAGCCATCCCAACCAAATGCCAATTTGCAGCATGTATCGAACCAACCAAAGATTGGCTACCTTGTCAAATGGCTCACAGAGTCCAGCATGTTCCTGCCTGACAGCGAATGAAACAGTCAACTGTCTTACAGGGGCATGTCCCCTGATATAAAGACAAAAGTGAAGCCTTCATCAAGGGTCTATCAACTTGCATTCAACACAAACTACAATCAGTTCCCCCCATCTCGTGGCTGACGTCACCACAAATCTCATCCTTCTTGGAGTCAATGGTGACCCACCCATTAGGCCTAAAATAAAAAAACTTGTTGCATTGCCCTTTGCGACCAACCCAAAAATCTGAAAATCTACGGTCGGCATTTTAAAAAAGTTTTTTTTTTCCAACCGTTTTTTAGAATTTTTTGTAATAATGAATAAAAAAATATGTATTTTGTTTGACTTTGATATAAATGCATAAAATCAAATTATTCCAAACAATCTTCACATTGCTAGCAAGTGTTGTCTCAACACAACATTGCAAACCATGGATTATTATGAGGTGAAAAAGATTGAAACACATGTATTAAAGCAATACAAACTGAGAAATATCAGCCAAACGAGGGCTGGAAAAACAAAACAACATTTAAAACTGAAAATATCGGCCCCAAAGAGGACGACAAAAAAAGAGTTTAAAAAAAAAAAAAATCTTTTACGACTGACCGACCCATGTTTTGGCACCTAAAGGGCAATGCAACAAGTTTTTATTTTAGGCCTTACTGCCCAGGCCCTGGATCACCATGCCGCATCCACAATGGTTTGCTTAGCCGTGCTTCAGATCGTGATGACGTCATGCCTCGTTCAACAATGCGTGCATGCGAGCTGTGCTGCAGCTGTTCAATCGTACAGTAGCAGCCAAGGAAGATTGGCTATCGGTATGATATGTTATCGGATTATTATCGAGTTTTTTCTACCCAATTCACTGAGAGAACATGACATCATCGCCTTATTTATCTCATTCTCCACATGTTGATACCAAGATCGTTCGAGCTTCATTTAGGAAATCCAATCATTTTTCTGGACAATTTTCACCTGTTAATTTGAGTTCTAGCAGCCGTAGCGTATAAAAAATGTATTCTAAAACAGTAAATTTGACTGATTTTGTATAATTTGTGAAATATTTTTATGGATTCTTGACATGTTTATCCATCCGTTTGTAAGTTTTTCCAAGTGGGAGTATGTGTAGGTACGTTACAATCCCGGCGCTGAGCGGTGATCAAAATCTGACTTCTTGCGTGCGCGCCCAAATGCGAACGGTGTGGGGGACTCCCCTTAAAACACCATTTTCGTAGCTGTTATAGGGGTTTGATATTTCGGATACTAGTTTTATCATATTCGTTAAACTTTCCTCTTTAATTTGGTATCCACTTCATATGGAGATTTTTCATCACAACAATCACCAGAGAGCAAACAAAATGAGAGTTAACTTCCACCGTCTTTTACTTAAGGATCGAGTCGGTAGGACTTCAAAAAAAGTAAGCAGACCGATAGCTTACCTATTTATCTGTGCTCTTGTGAAATTTTATCGAAATCCTACGACTCGAAATGTGTATTTTTAGGCCCGGAATTGATGGATGTCATGTCATGTTTTGCAACTTCGAACGGCAGTCACCGAGTGAGAGTGCACAGCGCTGTGAGGGTGCTACAGCGCATGCGTGTGTACGTGACTTGTTGTGTGTGGTGATCGTGCGATTGATGCAAACGATGCGAAGAAAATACCGTTTTCTACCCCAGTTTTTATATGAAAATACTGATTATGAGTATTAAAATCGAGTGACTTTCTCCAGACAGATCTTTGTTTTATTGTTATGGAACGTATGCTCGGTCAGATTGACCTTGTTTTTATCGTTTTTTGCAAATATTAAAAATTATAAACAAATATAAACATTGAAATACC